>KN840532.1:0-100209 GCA_000832265.1 Phlebiopsis gigantea 11061_1 CR5-6
TTTGATTCGCCTTTCTGGGCTCAATACGCTACTGCTATGCAGGAAGCGTGATTATACCCAATATTTATACTCGAATTTATATACGTGTATAAGTATGCAATACACTCTTAACCCACCATGCTGCGCGACAGGAATATGATGATTTCCACAACGTTTTCGCCACTAGCCGCCTCGACGGCGGGGTACCACGACGGATCACGACGGCGTCCGCCGGCGCAGGGGCCCGGATAGAGTTGACTTGTCGTCCTATGTACTTGCAACGGCACTACATATTCTTTTGCGTAGTTGGCGATTGTTTTTTGACGAAAAATGCGTCATGGGAGATCCCGGTGGAAGCTGCCATCTCACTCGCCGCCACTTGCCCAACTCGTAGTGCAAGCGAAACTTACAGTAATGCATGCGTCGAGAGTGAGCTAACACTAGTGGCAACTTGGTTAACGGCATACATAACACATATATTTATTCTTACCCACGCGCCGGGGCATAATGATTATACCACAACCTCTTCAACTAGCATCTTCTACTAGCATATCTAGGCTAGGTCCTAGCGGGATTTTGCGGAAAGCCACAACGCTGTACATTGGTACAGGGTCCGTGCGCAGCGGCAATCCACAACGGGATAGAACCGTCTGTCTGGCAGTGCGTCACGCATGACGCGGGGCAGCGCGCGCTGGCGGCGGATACCGTTTGTGGTCGAAAACGTGCCATAGCAGAGTCGACGACATCGATTGAACCTCTCTCCTTCACACACCCTCGTCCTGTCTTTGTGCAAACTCTGTCTCGTACATCTGCCGCCCAATTTTCCTCGCCATGGTGAGTCTGTGGAGCGTTGTCGGATTCCTGAAGAAATATTGTGACTTTGCTTGGTTAGTCACATATTATTGGACCTTTTTTATGGGTCACACCTACCAAGTCCATCGAGCAGATGCACCGGGTGTATAAGAACCTTTCTACGCCAACAACGACCACTACAGGCCCCATGCCCCCAGATTGAACTTGTCACTGTACGGCGTGCACCAATTTCTTGTACGTTCAGCTCGTGTACATGTGTCGCTCAGCGGCGAAGGAAGGCAGCCAGGCTGCCTATAACGAGCCGTTACGCAGGTGATATTTCCGGCCCACCCCGAGCATTCTGGCCAGATCAAAGGTCAGAGACTTAGACATGCGGGCCCAGCACACAATTATTGAAGACAGTACCTGCAGCTTTGCATTGAGGTATACGTGGAACAAGCATACGACGTAACGCATGCAGTGCTAGCTCGTGGCGCGTTTTGTTTCGCGATACGGATGAGCGGTGAGATCGCTGTTAACGAAGTGTGGTGAAGATATGATGTATTCAGTAGCATGTATTGCCTGTAATATCTGTTTAGATACGCAGCTGTAGGAGCTGTGAGCTTTCTACGTACGTTTGAGTGGCGCGAGAGTCGCAGGCGCGGAAGCCGTCACCATCACGCTGAGTCACAGCCCCGTTGTCACAGGAGGCTCAACGAACCGAGTCCGTTATTTCAGCATAGCGAACGTACGCAGACACCTACATGAAAGCTCATAGGTATCGGGAAATGTAGGTGAGTATACCGTGCAGATTCCCGCGACACTAACACATCGGGGCGTATTTGCAGTGTGACGGTCGGTTCGACTTTTGGATTGAGCCGGTCGCACGCATGTCGCCAATGGTGTGCGTGAAAGTTGCGTCTGCTGTCGAGGCAAGGACGCTTTGGAGGCCCGGATGCTCGATCTCCAGCTGCGCTTGCAGCAAGTGCTCGTGCGTAGACCGTATCATGTCGCGGTCTGCGAGCACCGTCGTCGTGGCAGTAAAGGAACATGTCGCGGTCTGCGAGCACCGTCGTCGTGGCAGTAAAGGAACGCGGATGATGGATGGACAGCAGATGAAGATCCTTGACCGCTGTACGGGATACGAGACAGCATGGAGTAGGACCTGCGGCGACCCAGACGAACCACTCGAAGGTAGCCCGCTATGGCCGGCGTGACTTCTGCCATGCCACACACCCGCTCGGGGTAGTGCTGGCGATAAAGCTGTGAAAGCTTCATGTTGCCCCAATGTTACGGTGAAAATGGCCATCTATGAGCCGCTGTCTCGTTGGAGACAGGCCGGACCATCGACAATCTTCCTGATATCCCCCAGAAAGAATATTTCAGCGCCATACCGAGTCGGTCCAGCGACAGTATTCCCTGCGGTGGAAATTCCTGAGCGACGTTCAAGACATCTATGAATTACCCTGCGGCGCATGCGACGTGAACTGCGGGCCAAATCGCCGGGATTTATTTGCGTGCCAGATGACGCCTGCCTGCCCTGGAATGCATCGGCACGTAGGTGAATGCTCCGACAGCCAGTGTTTTTGACCCGGGGGCCGCTGTCGCGGGCCTCTACGAGGCCGCCTGCATGTTATAGGGCCTGTGTTCCACGGCCTAGAAGCCAAGTGTGTGTACTTCATTATGGCGGAGAGACTTGGCTGATGGTCAAGGCACTTCTCTCAAGTCCCTCAAGTCAAGTGCAGACCACGGTCTGCCCGCAGGTGCAAGACGCAAGCTTCATCCCTCGAGAAGTGGATGGAGTTGGTGTGCGAACGAACCTGAGGCCTTTACACTGGTGGGGAGGGAGGCGGTGAGAAACAGAGGGCGCTGTTTTACCAGATGACGGTTCCTTGAAGACGTGCTACCGGTGTATGCCGTCTTTAGTCCCATACTCCATGGACTCTCCTCCTACAAACCTCTGACAGCGCTTCTTGACCCCGACCAGCTCGCGACGACAGCCTTCCTTGTCTATGATAACCTAGTCTCCACTATGGTCGCACTACGTTGCGATCTCGGCCTTACTTGAGGACGGAAGTTGTACAGAACACTTCAGCGCGGTACGCTCTCCAAAGTTGTCCCTAAAACGACACGGCAAGCTGACGGAGTCTGTAGAGTTTATTGATAAACTCCAATAGTAGTAGGCGAGGAACTCTATATACCCGTGTGTACCTATGTTGTTGGTGTTGGTGCGTAGCTCCCATAGTGAGTGGCAAGGTTTGTCGTCACTGTTATGACAATACATCCCGAGGTTCTGAGAAGTGGCTCAAATACGCAGCTGCCTCGCTCCCACCATCCCTTACTTCTCTCCCTCTCCCTCGACCGCCATCGCAGCCGTATCCCATCTTACTCCTTGTCCTCACCGACCAGCACATTCATCACGATGCCTATCTCTTTGCTCTCGGAAGAGCTCATCGAAAGGATCATCATCTTCGTCTACAACGATATCGAAGCATCGACACTGAAGGCTACCTCTCTCGTATGTCGTCGGTGGAACGCTATCAGTCGCCCTTTCGTCTTGCGGCGGGCTACCATTTCCACGAAAGCAAGTCTCAGCCGTCTTCTTGCTTTCCTGTCTAGCGATCAGACAGCCCTCCCCCTCATCCGCACGTTGGTCATTCGCCCTCGCCGCGTAGACGATATCCTGAAGCCGTCCGCCTGGGTTGGAGAAACGCCCATCCGCCTGCCTGTGCTCCTCTCGCGCCTAGAAGGGATCGAATTCGACAGCCTCTATGAGCAAGGCGAGCACATCGACGCAACGTTCGTGAACAACTTCGCCAAGTTTTCTTCCGTTTACAGCCTTACCTTCCGAAATTGCTCTCTCGACATCACGCTCATACAAGCTCTCGCCGCTGCGCTGCCGGCCCTACAGCGGCTTACTATATTTCATGTGTCCCCGCTGGACCCGCGGACCGCGGCAGCCCTCCCTCGCCTCCATAGTCTACGTCTGGTGTCTGTGGAGCTGCATTTCACGCACTTCCACTTTGATGCCATGGATACCTTGCTGCCGTGGCTTGCGGCGTCCGACACCCGACACACACTGCGCTCGCTTGCCGTGACCGTGCGCGTGCGCGAAGCTGAGGCGTTCGGGCATTTCCTCGTGGCCCTAGGCCCCCAGATCGAGACGCTGCGGATCGATCTCGACGAGTACTTTGGCTTGCCCGGAGAGACCACATGTAAGCCCCACCCCCCACCCCCCTCCACTCGCACACAACCTTGGATTCACCGTGCGATGATGATCTAGCCATCAAGAGAAAATTCGACGTCGCGCGCTGCACGAGCCTGCGCGAACTAGAAGTATACGACAACAACCCTGCGTCCGCAGCCGTGCGCGCGTGCCTCGCGGAGATCCGCTCGCCGTGCATCCGGGTCCTTTCTATCCCGCTCTCGGCGGGCAAAACGGCCGTCGGGGCAATACCAAGCCTGGCGCCGCTCGACGCCACGCTCGAGGCTACTGCGCTGAGGGCCGTTGAGGAGGTTCGCATCCGATATGCCGGGATGCTCGATCTGGATGAAGTTCGCGAAAAGGTGCGGAGGGAGCTTCCTGCCACGTATGCCCGAGGCATCGTACGAGTCGTCGGGTGGTGGGCTTGATATGGGAGCCAGGGAGGAGTGGTGAGTATAGATACTTTCTCAGTTAGCTGCATCTACTGGATTGAAGTCAGAATACATACGAAAATGTACTTGCATGCGAATCCGGCGTCGCACAAGTGGTTGAATGTGAGACATAAAACTGGCCCGAAAGATGCTACCAGTAAACAAAGACATCTCTCATGATATGTGTCTCCACACGAATAGAGTTGCGGCGGAGATTGGTAGAGGCCTATCCATTGCCCATCATTAGCTCGTTTGATGATTTCTTGTACAGAGGTCGGCATTCATTTATTCAACGTTTCTAAAATGAAAGTATATACATACATAGTAAAGGCTAATTAATGACTTACAATCAAATCTAACTTGCGCCTCTCGAGACGTCGTTCTGCTTGTAACATTATACTCGACAAGTAAAGTATAATCGTAAGCTTGAATCAGGAAGTTCTCGTAAACGATATCATAGCGTTTCCCAGTATCGAAACAAGGTTCACTCCGTGGAAGCGGAGTAGAAAACGAAATATTGCATATTAAGACTCCGCGGGACGGTCGTCACTGACAAATAGATGAGCCATGCCTTGCTCCGTGCGATCACCAGCAGTACGACATTTGTGAAGGCATACATGACAGACTTATGCCTGGTTAATCGTTCGCTCAGTCTTTGCTAGTCAACTTCAAACTTCATTCATTCGCTGTTGGCGATCAAAATAAGTCGCTTTCTCGCCCAAGACCGCGTTACCGGCTCTGCCAAATCCACAGACAAGACTCAGACAAGGGCTAATATGGCCTTGAGATTATGTCGAAGGCTTCGCTGCTGTAGTTAGAATACCCGTCACTGCTCTCAATGTTCCCTTCCTTCGGCACGAAGTGCAGACGCCGTCGCGTAGCGCACGGGGACACCCGCGCTCTGTCTACGCCTAGGCGTTCTCGTCAGCTTCTTTCGCTCCTCACTTCTAGAAGGCGTTACTCTTGGGCTTAGACTTACCGTTTGGGACATCTCTCTACACAGTATGCTTTAAATTACTATGCGCGACGCGCGTACGAAGCTGAACTTACTCTCTATTATTTATTCGAGACTTGCTCCTATTGGACAGCTTATACGCTTAGACACAGAAAAGCGTCTGCTTTTTATATAAGCTACGGTATTTCCGGGACTGTGAGTCTGAGTTCGCAATATCCGACCGATCGTCCGCGGACAAACAGGCAAGTGTCAGGCAGGGCACGTGGTTATTGCGTCCATCGTTGATGATTGTTGTTTGATCTTGTCGATGTCATCGGACACGTCATGATGGCTTCTTACGCGTCAATCCGCCACTCTTTGAACCTTTTCTGCGACTCGAAATATTCAAGTTGTGAGAAAGGAAATAACAACTAGACTAAGCCTTGCTATCCATCGTGCCTGTTCAACATCGCCTACTAAATAACATCCATGCGGCCTTCACTGCCACCTTCGCAAAGGACGAGTTGGTTGGATGGCGATTATTTGATGTTTTCGCTTAGAAAGCTGCCGATGGATTCCGCGAAATTCCCAGCAATCTCACGGCATATGCGATTCAATTTGAAGCATTTACTGGGCGTAGAATATCTTGAATAACCTATCAATTAATGGTAGGTTTATAGGCTAAGGCGTGTGCGGCACTGCCGCGAGACTACGTGTAAGCCGCGACGCTCCACGACTTGCACGCACATGCTCACTCGTGAGTCTAGCGGTCAAAGCGAGGTTCCACATCGGACACTGCACGAACCTGCGCGAGCTCGATGTGTGCGACGAGGACCCTGTCTCTCCCGCTGTTTGTGTATGCATCGCGGAGGTTCGCTCTCCTAGTTTTCGCACCATCGTTATCTCGCTCTTCATGGGCAGGGCGAGCATCGCAAATATCCCGAGCTTGGCGCGGCTCGATCCAGTGCTCTGTGCGTGTGCTTTGGGGGGGGCTTGGAGCGGTTTACGTCAAGTACTGCGGAACCCTCGACATGAGGGATGTCCGCGAGAAAGTTCACAAAGAGCTGCCTGCTACTCATGCCCGGGGAGTCTTACATGTCGCCTGTGGGCTGGTTTGATATCGCTGCTCGTTGGTGATTTTATTCTCTTCTATTTTCTTCTGTTACAAAGAGCTGATCCGAGGTCACATTGGACTCGCAAGAGCTGTATTTGTACCACGTTGTGAAGTTGTTGTTATATCGTCGGTATCGGCTGTCGTGTTCCAAGGTCCTAACATTAGCTCCTACCTAAACACGCTCCCCTTATGTCCACGACTGATTTCTTCCAAACACTTTCGTAAACTGGAAATCGATATAGCGTGTAATTGAGTTACACGCCTTCGTGGCTGCTCCTTGGTTATGAATGTACTATATACTACATCATCGTCAATTCAGGTCAGGTCTCAGGAGCTAGTTAACTTTATTACTATCAGAGTTGCGGTAGCTAAAGCGCTATAAGAAGGATTCAATTTGCTTCCAATCGCAGATATCATGCGTATGGAAGGATGACTATGAGATCTAGAAGCAGCTCGACCGTAGGCGTCAGCGGCGTTTAACTTCAAATCAGCATTCTCGTCCCCATGATCTCTGCTCATTGATATTGCAGTAACGGTTTGCTAAGTGACTAAAAGCAAGACCTCACAGCTTGTCGGAACCACACTACTGTGACCTAGTTGTTTGCGATTTGCGCTCATTGTGTGGTTGATGACAATGAGTTTACGTCAGCAATCTGACATCCTCTTATCACTGAATTCATATTCGCGTAATCACGCTTGCCCTTGGGTTCAAGAATGGCGTGTAAGTACACCACCCTCTCCTCTAGCCTCTTCTCTCGACACGATTACGAGATGAGTGTACCTCAGACGTACACTGCGTTTTTCTATGGCACTTTGTTGCACCCGTCTATCCTGCGCAGGGTCATAGGTCATCACGGCGTAGAGCTCGAGATTTGCCCTGCGCTTCTGCTTGTGAGTATCTCTACTCAGTGCCGGTCGTGTACTATCAGAAAACGGGTGGTACTAAGCGTCGTATCATGCAGGATCACACACGCCACAAGATCAAAGTAGCCTTGTTTGTTTCCGTCGGGATGTAAGTAGTACCGTTGACAGATCGCTCTACAGCACGCAGACTACCCCGGCGTGATTCCATACTCGAAGACGCGCGAGCTCTTGGGTACCGTAGATTCCGGCGTAAATCTCCAGCCCGAGGACCGTACTGTACGTGGGACCCTTGTACGGGGGCTGTCCGAGGACGACGTCCGGTTGCTCGACACGTTCGAGGGAGACGTGAGTAGCACTCTTGTCAGGAACGCGGCGATAACTCTGAGCATGCAATCAGGAATACACACGCCGCATCGTGTCTGCGCACCCACTCGCGCCGTTTACCGCCCTCGCGTCAGCCGCGATGGACGCCACCATCGTGCCGACCGCACCGCCGCCGCTGACCGCGCAATTCGTCGCGGACTTGTCCAACACGCACCCACCTGTCGAAGCACACACGTACATCTGGATCCAGCCACTCAGCGAGCTGACGCCAGAGCTGTGGGACTTTGCTGAGTTCGTGCGAGACAACGCGTGGAAGTGGGTCGGAGTCGGGGCGAAGGACAACGAGTACTATACCGAGGTGGACCATAGGCGGGAAATGAATGGCCACATTGTTGAGCGCAAGATCGTAACTGCGGAAGGGCCGGAACATGAGCAGGAGAAGCACGTCGTTATAGAGCTCGGGGAGAACCCTTCGAAAGACTCGTAGTCGATCTTGTACTCAGTCACCCGATTCGTACAAGGCTTACTGTCTAAGGAACAAAGAGCAGATCAAATACACGTTACCGTCGATACAGAGCGTTCGATGTCACGCAAGAAGTTTTTGCTTCCCTTACAGATTGTGTATTATGAATGTCGGAGCGACGGGCGAGTACAAAGGTGTACGTCTAGAATGGGATGCCTCTGGGGCGCAGCAGCGCGTCGTGCGTGCTAAATCTCTCACACCGCTTATGCAGTGGAACCGGCGATGACGTTGCCCTGGTTGTCGACAGCAGCGACGGCAGAGAAATCGGTCTTGATGCCGAAAGCGGCGTTGAACGCGTCAGCTTGGGCACCCGTCTTCGCGGTCTTGGTGTCGGCGGCCGCGCGAGCAGACTGGCAGGTCGCCTTTGCAGTCGCGTCAGCACCGCAGGAGTTCGTCAATGTATCGCAGATGAACTGGGTGATGATATCGATGTTCTGAGCAGAGCCGTGGTTGAACGAGGCTAAGCGAACAGTGTCAGACTAGTGCTCCGCGGAAGGGCTGCAAGGATGCTTACTCTGGTCAACGGGCTGGAAGCTGGTCTCCTTGCGGTTATCGAAGCCGGTGGCGAACTCGATCTGAGGAACAGTGCAGCTACCGAAGTTGCCGATACCAGCGCTGCTGGACGCCGCCGAGGAGGCAGCGCTCGAGGAAGCTGCTGCTGTAGACGTTGTGGCGGCGGCGGTGGTGGCGGCGGCGCTCGAAGTAGCAGCGGTCGAGCCCGTGGAGGAGCCGGCGATGACGTTGCCCTGGTCATCAACAGCGGAGACGGCGGCGAAGTTGGTCGTGATGCCGAAGACAGCATTGAACGCGTCGGCCTGAGCACCCGTCTTCGCTGTCTTGGTATCGGCCGCCGTGCGAGCAGACTGGCAGGTAGCCTTCGCAGTCGCGTCCGCTTTGCAGCTGTTCGTCAACGTATCGCAGATGAACTGGGTGATAATGTCGATGTTCTGGGCCGAGCCGTGGCTGTACGAGGCTGTGAAACCATGTCAGGATAAAACACAGTCAGCAAGGCTGGGCCACGTACTCTTGTCGACAGGCTGGAAGCTGGTCTCCTTGCGGTTATCAAAGCCAGTAGCGAACTCGATCTGGGGGACAGTGCAGCTACCAAAGTTGCCGATACCCGTGGAGGAAGGAGCAGCGGCGGCGGCATTGCCCGTCGCAGTGCCAGTGGAAGAGCCGGCAATGACATTGCCCTGGTCGTCAACAGCGGAGACGGCGGCGAAGTTTGTCGTGATGCCGAAGACAGCATTGAACGCGTCGGCCTGAGCACCCGTCTTCGCTGTCTTGGTATCGGCCGCCGTGCGAGCAGACTGGCAGGTNGCGTCCGCTTTGCAGCTGTTCGTCAACGTATCGCAGATGAACTGGGTGATAATGTCGATGTTCTGAGCGGAGCCGTGGCTGAACGAAGCTAAATATGCGATGAGCAGAGAGCAATAAGGTCCAACGAAATATAAACTTACTCTTGTCGACAGGCTGGAAGCTAGTCTCCTTGCGGTTGTCGAATCCAGTCGCGAACTCGATTTGGGGAACAGAGCAGCTGCCGAAGTTACCGATGGCAGCGCTCGAGCTGGTCGTGGTCGCAGCAGAGGTGCTGGCGGCCGCGGAGGCTACGGTTGTGCTGGCGGCCACACTGGACGACACGGCGGCGGCGGTTGTCGAGTCGACAGCAGCCGTGGTTGCAGCAGCAACAGCAGCGGTACCCGTAGAACCTGCGATGACCTTGCCCTGGTCGTCGACGGCCGGGACGGTGGTGAACGAGGTCGTGATGCCGAAGGCCGCGTTGAAGGCGTCGGCCTGAGCACCCGTCTTGGGGGCCTGCGCATCGGCGGCGGCAGACGCAGTCGCACACGTAGCCTTGGCTGTCGCATCGGCGCCACAGCTGTTGGTCAGGGTATCACAGATGAACTTGGTGATGATATCAATGCCCTGGGCGGAGCCGTGGTTGTACGAAGCTGGGAGAGATGGTCAGGAGGGCGCCGTGGCAGTAGCTACTAACTGAAAAACGTACTCTTATCCACGGGCTGGAAGCTAGTCTCCTTGCGGTTGTCGAAGCCAGTCGCGAACTCGATTTGAGGAACCGAGCAGCTACCAAAGTTTCCGATGGCTGCGCTGCTCGCGGTCGAGACGGCCAAAACGGCGGAAGAAGTAGTTGCAGCTGCATCGGTGGCCGCCGCGGTCACCGTAATAGTTTGCTGAACGGGCCTTTAGCTGGACGCAATTTCGCGCTAGGTGGATCGACTTACGACGCAAGGCTCCGCGGAGCTGCTGGCGGCAACGAGAGTAGCAGCGACCGATGTCGCAGAGACATCTGAGCTCGAGACAGCTGCGCTGGAGGAAGCAGCCGAGGAGGAAGCAGCCGAGGAGGACGCGGCGGAAGCGGCACTGGGAACAATTGAGAGTCAGAGAGCGTCAGAAATTGCGCCGTAAATGCCTACCTCGAAGAGTTTGAAGCCGCGCCAGATGTGCCGAAGGGGGAGGTGTTGGCCTGAGCCCCCTTCTTGACGGACGCCTTCGTCGCGGGGTCAAAGAAGATGTTAGGATCGTTGGCGGGGTCCTGGGCCTGAACGAGGCCATTCAGCTCGGCGTTCTTGGGTGCCTTCTGGCAGAACACGGAGTTGCGGTTGGTTGGCGGATTGGTCGTAAAGTCCTGCAGAACAACGCGTTCAATCTAGGCGTCCAATGCGAATTTTAAGCCACTTACAGGAGGAGTGTTCTTCTCTGCCTGGCGGTATTCCTGGGCCAACGCGATCATGTTGGCCTTGGTGGCGGCGTCGAATTGCTGGGCAGCATCTAACACGGCGTCAGCCAGAAGCCTGGGACGTCAATAAGGAAACGCACCGATGATGGAGTCGGCCATATCCTGCTGGGTACATTCACCCTGAGCGGCAAGCAAAGGCGTGATAGCTGCACCAGCAAGGGTACCGCAAACTGCACCGGGGCAGGCAGCGGAGAGTTTATCGATGACAGGAGGATGCTCCCTGCCGAAACGACGAGGGTAAAGTTGGACAGAGCGTCCATCCCTCTCCAACCAGCGCTCGCGAGCGAACGAAACTTCCGAGAGAGAGAGAAGGCTAAGCGCGACGGCAGTCAACTGCGATTTGGAGAACATCTCGACAAATTGAGGTCAGGTGGATAGTCGGGGGTATGAACAAATAAAGGGGAGATCCTAGCTCCGAAGTTCTTCGAAAAGAGAGTAGAAGGGGGAGAAATTGAAAGAATGTAGGAATGTAGGAAGGACTGACACCTGGTCGAGAAAGAGGCGAGGGACGGCCGCTCAACGAACCAACACAATCTGGAGAGGGAAGAAACAACGGCGTGTTAGCGTCGTCAGCCCACCGCGGTCCACCTTTTATACCTGAGTCTCATCAAGTCTCATCACGGATGACTGAGTCGTGCCTAGCTCGGCCGGGCCCTCTGGAGAAATCAGGCCCTGCATGCGACTCTTACTTTTCATTTATTTTTTTATTGATGAGCGAAAGTGTCAGCGCGCGTCGCATTCTCGTTGTCGTCCATGGCGCATTCCAGAAAGCCGAAAAAGGCAAGTGAGTACGAATCATCCCATCACAGTGGAGGCGTTGCGTAGAAACCATGCGCGGACTTGACGACCACCTAGGCACATGTTATCTCGCTGCATCACCGAGATCTTGGATGCACGTTGCCGCCAAGAGCAGTCTGCACGCTGGTGGGCATCGTTTACGGCTCGAAGCTAAAAAGCACACCAAGTCAACGGATTCTGCCATTTCAGGGCCTGTTGTCTTCGGTCGCCGTGAGTCATGGCAGGGGCGGAGTGCAACCTTGTTTCCTTGGGATGGACAATACGTGGTGGTAACTGCGAGAGAAACTCACAATGGGCATATGACGACTCTCTACTGATTCTCATGCTCGTCCATGCCTTGCAAATTTTGGAAGCGCGGCCCGCCTTGTGGTGTAGGAGACAACGAACAGAGCCCCTGTTGTATTGTACGGTTCCGACAATTGGGGGGCAACCGGATCGCTCAGTCGGTAGCTTGGACTCGACGCGGATACTCTGGATCTTTGTGAGTAAGGGAGCTTTCGTACGACGTCACGGAGTTGAACTTGCGACGAAGGAGTACTTAGGACATCTCACCTCATAGGCACCCTACAATAACAGCCGAGCACTTGTCATGTCAACGCAGTAGGAAAGTTACAACACCGGGATGAGATTGGGTTCACATACGTGTACTTACCTCAAGCACGAAATCTACATATGCCGCAGCGTTTAGCGGCCCAGGGCTCTGGCGTGCTAAATCTTGTCTATTGAAATATCGTCGCCTGCGTATGTGTGGCCAATGAGGGCCTTGATCGCGGACCCACAAGCTAACGGACACCTTCTAGATTCTGGAAACGGCATCTCGTTATCTCGGCGAACCTCGAAACCTTGCAATGCTGCTGCCGGGGAATTCGACAGTGGTCACACTTCCGCCGGGAAGTACAGGCACCCCCGCATCCTGGTAGCAGCCCGGCGGTACGGAAGCTCCACTTGGACCTCGGACACTGTAGGTTTGCCATCGTAACGTACGAAGGCGTCGCACTCATCCAGCGAAAGCTGATCTTGAGGAGTGTGTGTATTTGCAAGGCCGACTTCCGGCTGCCATACACAAAAATATTGCGCCGCGACGGCATATCTGGGCCTGCCGGTGTTTAGGGGGCGTAGCAGTGCCGCCAGTGTACGTCTAGCGACGGAAAAGCCGCGATCCCCGTTCGCCTACAGTCGCAAATCACGATATTAGACAATCTTCAGAGCAGCGGTGGATGAGACGCACCTGAACCGTAAGTCTGTGCGCTGAAAACAGACATCGGAGCTATCCAAATGTCTTATGCTCCAGAATCGGGTCTAGATCTCGAGCCTAGGCGCAGCACGAGCCGCCTGGGACTTGCGCGACGGGACTGGACGGGGTGTTCTACAAATTCAGACGTAGAAGCCGTGACGCTGACTGTTGCGCACAAAGCGACCACATAGCTTCGGCGCCGCTCGATGAACAGCACGTCTTCAACGCAGTCTTGGGCATGTCTAATTGCATGTGGTGGAGAAGGAGAATGATATGAATTGTTCGGCATATTGAGAGCCTTCCGTCTACAGCAACAGTCCTCAAACACTACGATTCAGCGTGTCTGACTTTAGTGGTGGGCGTGTTTCGACGCCTCGAGGTCGCCCTGGAAGTCCATCGCGTAGACTGTGGCAAACGTCAGAAAAAAGACCTGAAGTATGGTGCCTCTAACTCACCAGAGCCGCACTCAGGGCAACGGGGGTGGGTATCGTGCTTGAGGGTCATCCAGTGAAGCTCGTGCGACTCGGCAGGAGCTCCAGTGCAGCCGATGATACGTTCGGGCTCCTATGAAACGTTGAGGCAATTACGAGGAGCAAAAAGTCATTATTTTAGCGCGGTTTACATGGATAAATCATACGAACCCAGGAGAAGACCTTGACGGGGTTGGACTTGGTGCCAATCCTGCTGGAGTCGAGAGGGTCGTAGTCAAAGACCTTGACACCGGTCAGCTCTCCGAGGACTTGGAGACGCTCGAGACCAGTGGCGTGAATCTCGTCCGTGGGGACGACACCAGCCTTGGAGCCAGGCGGGAAGAGGGCGGGCTCGATGTGCTTCTCGTCGGAACGGCGAGCAGCAGAGATAGAGAAAGCACGCGCGGGCTTGAGAGCGCGAGCAGCGACAGAGGCGGGGCGGGCAGCTGCGCGGAGCATGTTTTACGGCGGGAGCGACGGGTCAGAGGGCGTGGCGGATGTTGCGGTCGTTGAGCTCGGGTTGAGGCGTGACGAAACGGCAAGTGACGGGCGCGTCACGCAAAAGCCCGCTATTACCCGATGCGAGGATGCCGACTGGTGCCGGCATGATGGGCTGCTTACCTAACGGGCTTCGATGCTGTTCACGCCTTCCCGAAAAGGCAAGAAAGATGCCAGAGCGAGCGGGTAAGTGGGCGCTTGCGAGAGAGGTTAGCGAAGAAGCTGTTTAGCACCGGTTTGGAGCGGGTTGGAAGACCTTCTAAACGTTTCTAAACATATCCCAGGATGTGGTGTCTCGGTTCGTCCGTCGTGCGCAGCGGTTCGCGCAACCACCACGTCTGTCTTTTACTCGACCCACCCTGGCGGTAGGACGACCCCAGGTGCACGACCGCCGCACCACAACACGCCACTATGCACTCTTCTGCGACAGCCGAGACCCTCAAGCATCACCGCCAAGGACTCGACCATGCTCAGGTTTATCCCATGAGCGACACCAGCCTTCGCCCAACCCATACGCTCTCGCCGTCGCAGAGTTCGACGCTGACGTACACTTCGACCGTTAACCTCGTCGAAAAGCCCGGTCGCTCTGACTCCTCGACTTCGACTGGAGGATCCTTGTGGTGCAGACGCAAACCGAAGAGCAAGGCGAAAGATGCTGAACTGCCTCTCCATGGGAAGATGCCAGTTCGTAAGCTGGACCTGTTCATGGGCTGGAGGCTGATATTCTTCGGTTCCTGTGTGTACTACATGCATCGTCACGAATCCCAGTTTCTCACTTGCAGCGTACGGTGGCAGGGGTGAACATCCTCATCTTGAACATTCCCGTCGCTGTGCGTACTTTGGCTCATGCGCCACGCTCTGACTGACATCCCCCTGCAGTGGATCCTGCGGCTCGCGACTCCTGAATCTACCACGCTAATTTTTGCATGTAAGCCACCGATCGCTAGCCTATACGCGTCTAGGACTCACGCCACGCTATAAATAGCATGTGTTGTCGCAATGGTACCGCTAGTCAAGGTATGTACGCCTTGCATCATTCTTTTTCAGCGTCTTCATGTTTGCGGCTATCAACTAGATGCACGACATGTCTATTCGAGAGGTAGCTATCCGCGTCGGTGGCTCTAGAACTGGACTACTAAACGCTAGCCTGGTATGTAAATTTCAATATGTTCACAGCACTCTCTAATTCAACCTCGTCTCCATAGAGCAATATGTACGTACAGCGACCAGGCATACCTCTCTTGTGGTGATCTAATCAAAAGCCTTTCCTGCTTCCAGCGTGGAATCAGTGGTTGCAGTGAGCTGATCAACTGTGTACTCTGGCCCTTTCGTGTGCTTACCTATATTATAGATCATCGCCTTGCGGAAGTGTGAACTTCGCGTAGTGCAGTCATCTCGTAAGCCATTTTTTTATTACTATTGTGGATTCTCTGACGTCGCACAAAGTCATTGGCTCTATGCTGAGCAAGCTATGTGAGTCGTTGTGTACGGGAAAGTACTCGCCCAACTGACCTACTTCTTTAGTGCTGATCTTGGGAATGTGTTTCTTCGCGGGAGGGATGCGCTTTACCGAGCAAGATTTCGACTCGAGTAAGCGTCAGCGGAAACGCTCTTGTATGGCGTAACGCTGAATTTATTATGCTTATCAGCCGCCACTCAAATTCACTCTTCACTGCTGAGTTTGAGTGTGGGCGCTGTTCTCCTCCCTGCGGCGTTTCATTTCACCTTGACGAACCGCGATGCCAATGACAACATCAAGGAACAAATCGAGAAGCAAAAGCGGGATATATTGCGCATGAGCCATGGAGTAAGCTTTGTAATGTCTGGTATTCAGGGGCTACTTTATTGAGCATTCATTTGCAGGTTTCTATTATCCTCATCTTTGGTACGTCCTAGAGTGTTGATTATGTTCTGCTGGACGACTAACTTCGAACAAGTGTACATATGCTACCTACTCTTCCAGTTCTGGTCGCATTCGCATCACTTCACGGACGCGCGAGCCCCCAGCAACAAGCTTCCGAACGCTGTCTCTGTTCGATCCATGGCATCCCGTGTTCGCCCCTGCAGTCCCGCTCTCCGGAAACTCATGAGCCCCACTCCCACATTCGCTACCGTGCTAGGCAAAAGCCCGCGCTCACGCAGCCCTGCTCCGTTCGTCTATCAACCTGCGGCGACCGTCTCTCCCCCGCGGAGCGCCTTGACTCCATCGCCGTGCCCTTCGCAAATGTCCCTAGGCACCTCGTGTCCTGGCGCCGCGTCGTCTACCGTGCGCCTCGTGCCCGAGGGCGAGCGGTATGTGCCGAGCTCCCCTGGCTCAGATGACTCTGGCGACAGCAAAACGAACAGCCCGTGCACGCCTTTCGGACCTGGTGCGGGCGACCGGCTCTCGCTCGTCACGGAACTCGTCTCGTCGTACTACACTGACGGAGAGCATATCTACGAACTCGAACGTGAGGGGCATTTCTACAAGCACCCGAATGTCTCTGGGCCTGGTGTGCGGTCGAAGGTGAAGCTTTGCGACGACGCCCGGCCTGTGCGGGACGCGAATGACGCCGACACGCCGCTGGAAGAGCAAAAGCCTCAGCTGAGTTGGTTCTTGACTTTGTTCCTGATGGCTTCTGTTACTGTGGTCAGTCCGCATCACCTTGCCCACTATCCTTCGCTGTTTACATTGCCCCCTTCCTACTCTTAGCTCGTGGCTATCAATGCGGAGTGGATGATTGACTCTATCGATGAGCTCTCACCAACCATGAGCAAGGAGTGGATTGCTTTGATCCTCTTGCCGACCGTGGGCTCGTTAGCAGGTACGCCCGCTACCTTCTGCGATCATCAACCGGTGGCCTGACATCAAGCAGAGTGCATCACGGCGACTACTGCGTCCGCCAAAGACCGGCTCTCGCTTAGCATCAGCGTCGCTGTGGGCTCGACAATTGTGAGTAAATACCTGGATGTATATGAAATGCTCTGACGCGATTGCGACTTAGCAAACTGCGCTGTTCGTCATTCCGTAAGTACCCTACGTGTCCGTCTGCGCTTCGCGGCTGACAGCGCGTCCAGGTTCATGATTCTCCTTGGCTGGGTTCTGGACAAGCCGTTGGCCTTACTCTTCGACCCCTTCGAGTCAATTGTATTGTACATTTCTGGTAAGCATCTTTCACGACGATGTGTTTCTCCGCTCACTATCAACAGTGCATACGATGGGATACGTCGTCGCCGACGGCAAGTCGAATTGGCTAGAAGGCTTGATCCTCATCGGGCTTTACATCGTCGCCGCCGTCACATTCTGGTTCTACCCTGGTAGGTGTAAGGAGGCTGTGAGATTTCCATGTTGCTCACTATCAGTGCCAGGCTCCAACTTCTCTACAAACCTCGCCGTCTGCTCGACGTCGACCTGGTAATTCCCTATCCCATATTACACCTATATCACACATACCCAGACTACGCATTAATTCCCGAAACCTTCAGTCCCCATCGGACCCACCATACCTCAAAGCTATACTATACTACCACGAACTTGTGTATGTTACCACACCGGACTACCTCTATGCCGTAATTAAGCCACGCATGGATCGCATGTAGATGAGTGTCTACCGCGTAGCACTCTGAACACTCCTTTTGTACAGACTAGATGTAGAAACATGGATAATGTATATAGATGAACACGTAACACGTCGTATTACATACGCGTTTTATATCGCGCAGCGCGTTGGAAACTGTGCGGCCATTTTGGCCGCACCAATTTGGCAAATCGAGCGTTGGTATCGAGCCTCGTTTGTCGTCAGGTATACAATGCCCGTGGGTGCGTGTTTTGTCCCATGGCAAACCTACAGCTCATTCTGGCTGAAGCTTTGAACATGCGCTGGGCGGAATAGCCAAGTAGTCAGTTGCGTGAGAGATTACGACAAACGATCGTCGAGCCTTGATAGAGTCCTTCCGGATTGTCCATATGTCTGTCCAATCTGATTGGGCATTTCTACTGCCGACGCCACTTCTCCGCCACCGCCACTGGCTTCACAGCGCTGGTGGGCCTATGTGCACGGCGCGCAGAGAAGAGGAAGGGAGGCCTAGGGCGCAGGCGGCTGCGCGGGCACGCTCCAGTGAATGGCCGTCGCTGTGACCAATAGGACGTCGCAACTGCCCGTCCAGCACGGACACATGGCAGCGCGAGGGACGATGGGGCCGGTCGACGGGGCTCGACATCTACACGAGGCAGCCGTCCGCGGCAACGCAGGAGGGGTGCCCACATGCATATGTGGTCCCGCGAGCTCGTTGCGGGGCACGGTTTCACAGCCAGCCGTGCACGCAGAGGCCGCCACGAGGCCAGGCTCGTCATTCCCCGGGCGTATCTTCGCACACGCACGGCGGGTCCAGATCGGATAGCGGGCGTATAATACGCTGCACGCCCGGGCCAGCTCGATCGACACAGAGAGCCCACCTCCCAAGCTGTTGTGTAGCCACCACCCAGGGGCAGAGCGAGCAAGAGATGCCCTACCAACCAAACACCCACATTCTCGCGCCAGATGTCCTCACCGAGGTGCGGCCACGATGCTGGTCGCGCACGCGGCAGGGGTGGAGACCCATCTCGCGATCCAAGAGGAGAAAGAGCGCCACTCGCGCGACGGTGCGCCCGGACGCGCACTCGTCCTCGAGCTCCTCGTCGGGAGGCTCGCAGCCCCCGAGCCCGATCTCCGCCTACCACCCCCGCTCGCGCACACGCACGCCGCTGTGCGCCCCAATCGAGCTCAACAACGAGCCCATCCCGGAGTCGCTGCAGCTGCTGACGTGGAACGTCGAGGCGTACGGGCCCAACGCGCGCACGCGGCTCGCGACGATCCTCAAGCACATCCAGGGCACCATCTTTGGCTGCCCCGACGGCGAGCAGCCGGAGCCGTGCTGCATCCTGCTGCAGGAGGTGAACGCGTGCGCGCTGCCCGCGGTGCTCGAGAACGCGTGGGTGCGCGAGCACTTTGTCGTCGCGCCGACCACGGCCGAGCACTGGCCGTCCGCGCACGTCCCGACGGGCAACGTGACGCTCGTCGCGCGGACGGTGCCCGTCACCCGCGCGCAAACGCTCGAGTTCGCGCACAGCCCGATGCGCCGCCACGCGCTCGCCGTCGACGTCCGCCTCGGCGTGCCCACCGCCGCGAGCGAGAGCGACGCGGACTCGGACAGCGACAGCGCCCTCGGCCCCGAGCGCACGCTGCGCATCGTGAACGTGCACCTCGAGTCGCTCGCCCGCGGCACGCCCCTGCGGCCAGTCCAGCTCCTCGCGGCTGCGAAGATGCTCCTGGACCCTGCCGTGCACGCCGGCGTCGTCGCGGGCGACATGAACGCGATCGCACCCGACGACTGGGACCTGCCGGCCTACGTGGGCCTTGAAGACGCGTGGGCTGGAGAGGACGACGGGCGGGGCACCACATGGGGGTACCAGCCGCCGTCGCGGGAGTTCCCTCCGGGACGGCTAGACAAGGTGCTGTACGTCCCGAACGGAACGTGTGAGGTGGGACGGCCAGACAGAGTGGGTGTCGGGGTGAAGACGGCGGCAGGACAGTGGGCGAGCGACCACTTTGGGCTGCTGACGACGGTGAGCCTGCAGCCGTAGGGTACTCTTGTGTAGAGTACCGTAAGCCAGCGCGTGTATTTCGCGTAGCACATATGTATCTATAATGTAGCCTACAGCGCTAGCGTTCTGACGAGGTGGGTGGATGTCGGCTTCCTTACGTACCGTCGGGGCCATCACAGTTCTCTTGGGCTAGTTGCGCCACGGCCGTGATGGACGACGGCGACCGCACCAGGAAGAGGCGCGCTTGGTGACAACTTGGCCAGCCAAAGCGACGGGGGCCTCCGTCGCTGCTGCATGGCCGTCGCTCGTCGACGTCGCAGAGAGCGAGAGGAGGCCTCTGCACAGCGGCCGCGGCGGCATGCGGAGGCATTTTGATGGACGATTCTCGAACTCCGAAACAGTGTGACGCGTGACAGTCCGGGCGGACCCGTCGGTATAAGATGCCGTGGTTGGTTCATCCCCTTTTCCCAGGCTTGCTGTCTCCATCCGTCTGTACTCTCCCCCTCCAGTCCCTTCTCACTTCCCCCCACGCCCCAAACAACATGTACGCCTCCCTTGTATCTGTCGTCGCCCTCGCCAGCTTCGTCGCGGCTCAGAGTTTCACGGTCAACACCCCGTACGGTTTTTCGTCTTTTCGTGACTTTGCGCGGTGATTTACCCGTCATTCGCTTAGCAACACGCCCATCGAGTGTGTCCCCACTCAGATTACCTGGACGACTGGCGGTACCGGTACGTAGACCATGTCACTGGGTGCCTATCGTTCAAACTAACTTGTGTTTGCTAGCTCCTTTCACCTTGGTACGCCCATCTGGCCTGCTGCGCATCTAATTTGTGACATCATAATTTACGCAATTTTCGTTTGTAGTTGTAAGTTTATACGCTGCACAAAGAAGAACCTCCCCTCATTCACTTTTTACAGGATTCAGGAGCCCGACGCCAATGGCACACCCGTCCAGATCTACTCTGGGATTAACACCAACTCTTTCTCTTGGTCGACGAATATCACGTCTGGTACGTAGCTCACGTAGCTTTCGCATACCTCCGAATTCTCACTTTCATCAAGGCACCAGCATCGGTATCACCGTCCGTGACAACAGCGGTGTCAACGCTCAGTCTGCTCCAGTCACCATTGCGGCAGGCAGTGAGTGACTCCATCATCCATGCTTCGTAGCCTCTGTTTGATAACATGTCTGTAGCTTCCGACTCTTGCCTAAGCACCTCTGGTGGTGGCACTGCGGCTTCCTCGTCCCCCGCAGCCACTGGTGCTTCAAGCAGTGCGCCGGCAGGAACATCGTCAGTGTCCACCCCTGCTACCTCGGCCTCATCCTCAGTTGCTGCTACCAGCTCCGCTGCTACTTCCGGTGCTGCCACTTCCGGCGCCGCTACTTCGGGTGCAGCGACGTCCTCTGCTTCGCACTCTTCGTAAGTAGGGAGACATCTCCGGCGAAATGTTGTGCTTACCAGGTTATCCAGTGCGGCCAGCGGCAGCGGTACCTCTGCTGCCAGCTCCAGCTCTCCCTCGGCCACTGGTGCGTCCAGCGGTGCTGGTGCCAACACTGTCGCGATGGGTGCCCTCGGCTTTGTCGGCGCTATAGTGGCCGCCGTCATGGCGTAAGCCGATTGTGGATGTTTCCGGAAAAGGACGATAGTCTCCCGGCTCGAGTCGCCCTCTATCGTCCAGTGTACGTTCGGACCATACACGGACTTGACAGGACTCTATACACCCCTCCCCCTGCGCTGTGGCTAGCACGCACCCGTCGACCACGCTCCCCTCCTTTCCCAACCCTATCTGACGAGTAGTTGTTTTTACGTCCTTTCTGTAATTCTGGCTCCTTTTTCTTCTTTCTGTTGACTTACTCTTGCGACTGCTTCGTGTGGTGTGGCTACCTACCCCTATGTTTGACTGTCCTATACAGACTGTAGTATTCCCTTTTAGTCGCACCCGCTTCTGAACCGCATATACCATGACATGTTCAACACTATACTGTAGTCGTTTTGACAGTGTGTGATTTGCGTTGTATTCGCGATCGAAGGCTTCGCAGGAACCAGAAGCTGTACAAGCAGTGAGGATAAGAGGAAGGCGATCGGCATCTGCTTCTAAGGCACTCTGCAGCATTTTCGAATAAGAAGTGTGTATTCCTGTGCCAGGAGGGGTTTGCGTCTAGTGGAGCCAATATCGTGTGATTATATGAGGTAGTTACAGTGCATATATGCTACAGGGTTGTGAGTGGGGATGGTATGCAAGCAAGTGCCAGCGAATAACGCAGGCCAAAAAACGAGATATAGAAAGCATGTGACAAGAGTCGCCTAGTGACGACGCTTCTCAAGAGGCGCCTCGTCGCTCTCTTCCGCGGGACCGAATACCATCTGCCGGAGCTCGGGGCCGTCGCGGATGAGACACTGTCAGCCAACAGGGAGCATGATGAGCAGCGTGGTGACGAGAGGTGAAGGCTGTACGCACGATGACAACCTCGACGGCGATGAGGGCGATGATGATCAGCTCCATGCGGTGGGCCGACGTCTCGGTCAGGAGCTGGCGGAGGACGGACTGGACCTGCGGAGACGGTCAGCGGCGCGCGCGCGTAAGAAAGCCGGAAGGACGTGCCTCGGCGGCGTAGGTGATTTTCTCGTTCACGGATTGCGTGCGGGCCTTGACCTCGAGCGCGTTGCTCATCGAGTTAAAGTAGTCTGTTTCGAGCCCGTCAGCAGCGCACGCAACGAGAAGGCGGTAGACGCACTTTCGAGCACGGGCTCGGCCCAGTACAGGTCCGGTGTGTCGTAGAAGTTCTCGCGGTTCAGGTTCAGACCCTGCCTAAACTTGAGCAGCTCGCCGAGCTTCTTCACGAGCGCGACGCGGCCGAGCCCGGGTCGCCCGGTGCGCACGAGAGCGTCGGGCAGTAGCGCCATGGAGGACAGGTAGTTGTCCAGCGACACTTCGAGTGCGGAGAGCGCGGTCGAGCGCGCGAGGGCCTGGGAGTAGGCGTACCGCGCGAGGAGCGTCTCTTGCGGCAGCGCGGACGGCGGGAGGGTCGCAGGCAGGGTGTCTTCGGATTCGGGCGGGGGAGTCTGGCCAAGGATGATCAGGTCGCCCTGCAGCCGTGTCTGTCTGCACTTCGTCAGCGCTCGAGGCAGCGACCAGCAGCACAGTGGCAACTCACTCGGACGGGTCCGTCACGAACTCGAGGTCCTCCGTCTCCGGCTCCCGCAGGGGCGCGATTTCCGCCTGCGACCGCGCAACGACGTCGCGCGCGAACTGCGCCGCCGCCGCCTCGCCGAGGCCCCAGCACACGATGCTCCCGTTGCCGAACACGAACACCTCGCCCTCCCGGCCGTCCACGGTATAGCGCGGCACCCACCACGCGTCGTGCAGTGCGCTGCTCCCTGCAGGAAGGTGCGGCACCACGCGCGCGAGCGCGTACCGCTCTGCGGTCGTCAGCGTGAAGACGGGCTGGATGCTGCTCCTCGTCGGCGTCGGGTTCGAACGGATGAACAACGAGGCGGACGCGGTGCGGCGCAGAGGCGTGGACGCCTTGGGCTTGGGCGGTTTGGGGTCTTCGGGCTTCGTGCTCGAGGCAAAGCCGCGATGTGCTGCGAGGCTTGTCCGTAATGGGGAGGTGAGCAAGGATGCGTGAGGTGCTCGCGTGGATGCGCGTATTGAACAGCGGCTACTCCGGAGGACGTTCATCTAGTTTTACAGCATGACTGAGATTCATCAAGTGATAGATGTCTAACAATACTACTTACGACGACTCGAGGAACGGGCGGCGAGGTGGTGGGAGGAGGCTGAGTTGGACATGCCGGTGCAGATGCGCGGCAGGTTTGTACGCGAACGCGCTTCGGCAACGCGCGCCGAACGTGCAAATCCGTGATTCCACCAATCTCGAATATATGTCAACTGAGACTACACGACGACTAATTATTTTCTGAAAGATTCCGCACAAGCTAGGCCCCCATTAAAAAAGAAAAGAGGCCCGAGAAAAGGGAACAGAAAAAGAAAACAACGAAAAAAGGCCCGCGAGGCTTCCAATGAATGTGCTGAGTGCTTAGCAAAGACCCAGAACAGCATGCATCCGGTAAGCTACTGGTTCGCGATGTCGTTCTGGCCATATCAAGCGCAGTGGTATCCGAAGAGGTGAAGTTGTACAGAATATTGGGATACGTGGTGTTGCTGACGTCATCAAGAGATAATCGCGTGGTAATCAGAGGTGCAAGTTAATCTTATCTATCCTGCTAGAGATCAATAATTTCTGCGATCTTGCACATCGCGCTCTCACTGTCAGAAGTATCGCTTTACTCAGCAGTTACTCAGCTGTCCCCGCCGCTCTGACTTTGCTCGGTCCCTTCGCGTCACAAGAGCACTATAAAAGCCGCTGATACCGACTGCGCGAAGGCAAAATCTTTCACACTTACTCCCTACAACAGCATTCACTCCCCGTAATATCATGTCCGCTGAACGAAGTGAGAACGAGACCGCCGAGGAAATCGAGGAGGACGAGCAGTTTCTCGGCGAGGACGATGCATATCTCGAGGTGGCAGACGACGAAGATCATGCGATGGATGATGAAGACGCGGAGGGCGAGATGGGCGACGAGATCGTGTACGAAGACAACTCAATACAACACTTCCCCAATCATGAGCAGTCCGTCTTTGCCGTCTCTGCCCATCCCGTGTACGCCATTGCCGCCTCTGGAGGAGAAGACGATCTTGGATATATCTGGGACTACACGACGGGCGAGGAGATTGTAAAGCTGACTGGACACACGGATAGCGTAACTAGCACCGCGTTCAGCAGTGATGGCGAGCTCGTGGCTACAGGAGGCATGGATGGCAAGGTCAGAGTATGGAGGCGTAGAGGTGGAAAGGACGAGTACAAAACGTGGGAGTTTTTGACTGAGCTCCAGGGACCCGATGAAGTCACAGTAAGTGTCCCGTGATATATTGGTAGATATTCATCCTCATGTTGATTACCCTGTAGTGGATAAAATGGCATCCTAAGGGTGCAGTCCTTCTCGCAGGCGGAAATGATGGCACTGTCTGGCTCTGGCAACGTAAGATCATTTAGCTCTACGCGATGTTACCCATCTAATTAGAATCCCATAGTGCCATCTGGAAACACCATGCAAGTATTCGCCGGACACACCGCATCAGTCACCTGCGGCGACTTTACACCAGATGGCAAACGGATAGTTACTGCAGACGAAGACGGTCAACTTATTTTCTGGGACCCGCGTTCAGCAACCCCCGTCTTCAAGCTGACCAGTCAGGACGCCCGCTTTGACCTTGGCTCGATAACCTCGTTGGCCGTGAACCCCGCGTCTACCCTGGCAGTCGTGGGCGGCGCATCCGGCGGTGTTCGTGTTATCAATTTGAGCAAAGGCACAGTCGTCGGCGCCCTCGGCGGTCACAAGGAGGACGATAGTGTGGAGGCTGTTGTCTTCGTCGATTTAGCTGGCGCCGGGCAGGTCGGCACCGGTGGTGTCGTCGTTACTGGTGCGACCGATGGAAAGGCGTGCATATGGGATCTGGGAACGATGCGTATCCGCGCAACACTTGAGCATGAAGTATGTGTCAACGACACCTTGGAGACGATTCTGGCCCTGACGCCTCTGTTACAGGACGCTATTACGGCTCTTTTAAACCTACCTGCGCCAAAGTCTCACCTTCTCGTTTCTGCGTCTGCGGATAAGACCCTAAGGACGTGGGATGCGAGAACTGGCACCTTGCTGAAGGAACATAAAGGCCATCATGGTCCTATCCTGGCTGCATCGCTCGGCTTGGAAGGCAAGATCATCGTCAGCGCAGGCGACGACGGCGTTTGCTTGGTCTTCCCTACGGAATAGATTCACAGCAAGTAGAGTGTATAACAGTAAGTCCCAATCCTTCCTAAGGTATCGAGATAATTAACATCAGCTCGGATGTTGTAGATGTGCTTGTATGCAGCTATTCTTATTCACTATGTTGAACTACGAGGAAACTTCGGTGTTGACGAGATCCGTCGAAGCGCAAAAGTCTATCATCGCTGGTGCCCACGCATTCAGCCTCGGTGCGAAGTTCGTACGGGGGGGGGGGATGAGAACGTCCGTCAGCTCGTGCGCAATCACAAAATAGTCTACTCCGTAATGCTCACAGATTAGCGGGAACGTTCTTCTTCCAAGTGATGCGCCTGGGAGCCCCGAGCGGCGCCGGGACGCCTTGTTCCGGCGTGAGGATATTACGTCTAAGGAAGTAACCAATAATTAGCCTCCCAGAGGCAGGACAGCGAAGCTGTCTAGCCCAATAGAAGCCGTAACGATAGCCCGGCCCATAATTTTCTAACTCGAGATGAGTGTCTCGGTGCGAGCCTCGAGGTCACTTTCCCACTGATCGACTTGTGGATTGAAGGTCGAACATAGGACGCTGTGCTGACGACACGAAATACTCGATTTCCTTGTGGTATTCTCAACTTGAGAGGAAGTCTATCGATGTCGTCGACGCCGAACGGCTAGCTTACCAACGGATCCATCGATGGGAGCGGTCTGCCCCGTTCGACGTGCTCAAGAAAGTTTATCAATCGTGAATCCCCAGGCTACGCGACCAGACCTCTGTCTAGTCACGCGATTGCGCCACAGGCCGGTTCCCATCATCTCTGGCGGCCTCGGAGCCTTTAGTAATGTCGAGGTGCTTGTAGCTTTTACGCAAAGGGTTCACATGCCCTGTGCTATATCTCCCGGAAATTGTCTTACGGTGCGAATGATTTCACGCAGGCATGTTTGCGGCGTCTTCTGTTGAGTGATCCTCGACCGTTGCTGCCCAGATCCCTTACAAGTTCACAAGCATTCAATTGAACCAAAACCTTGGCATAGGGTCAGATTCCAGCTTTGAAACCAGTCACTTGCAAAACAATCATAGGCCATGTTTAGCTCAAAGTTGGTTCCTGGAGGTGTTGCGCCCAACCCCGCCTCACGATGCGGCGTAGATGCCTCGGCGCAGCAAGTAAAATCCTTTCGTCGTCCCGTCCTTGGGCATGTGTTACCTCTGGGTCCCGAGGACGCTCGAGAACTCACGGACTCACCTCCACTGGCCTCACATGTCTGGGATACACCCAGCCAACCGTGAGTAGTCACAGCTTATGGGAAGAGATGAACTGAATGGGCTAATACATTCGGAAACCTCCATGATTTAGCGACGGGGGGCGGAGGCGTCGAGCGAAGATTTACCGACGTTGCCAATCAGAGCATCTGAGACATCCCCACAGGCTTAGCACGCCCCTCAGCCGTCCGCCCTTTACCCGCCAGCATGATCTCACAGGATCTCTCAGCTGAGTGAATACATGCTTGGGTGTAACTGCCTCTGGGCTGAAGTTCGTACTTAGATTTCTTACCCCGCAGTACCCCAGACTTCCGACGCGGAATAACCGAGGAGCTGGTTTCCGCCGATGAGAAGAACGTACATATACCTCAAGTGTCCAAGAATCGCGTCTCTTGATGTTTCGCCTCGATATCCAGCCCGTCCAGAGCGTGCTCGAGTCTTCTGCTTATTATGCCGGTGCCGGAGTGGACGATCGTGGACTTCATCCACAGAGGGCCCTGGTGGAAAAATCGGGGCACGTCTCTTCCTCACTCCTCGTCGCGTACTAGAATATTGACCTCGTCGTCAGGTATACGGTTACTCAACATATATCTCTTCCTTCCTTTATTAACGGCCCCGATCAACGGTTTTGACTCTTCATTAGTCAACGGTACTTCCGAAGTTATTTACATCCTTGTCGAATAATTATACCACGATTCCCTTTAGGTCTTCAAATTCTTCCAGCATGGGAGCGAGACTTCAACAATCCCAACGGGAAAATGCTCGGTCTTATTAGCGCCGCCCAAGTCATCGGTTCCATAGTGGTGAGCATGGGCATTCATCGACGCGACGGCGGTGATGAATCCAGTCATATCAGGCCCTTCCATTGACACCATACATCTCCGACAGCCTCGGTCGACGGCCGACGCTATTCATTGGCTCGTGTATCATGTTCGCAGGAGCAATCCTACAAGCTCTCGCGAAGGATATCCAGACATTTATCGGGGCCCGGGGAATGCGTACGTCGTTGCTGCCCTCACTGAAAATAAATGGCTCACAAACGTTTCCTACAGTCGGGTTTGGTCTGACCTTTGGTCTCAATGCTGCGCCACTGCTCATAACCGAGCTAGCGTACCCAACACAAGTCAGTTACCGTGGAGTTTTCACCAAATATTAACTTTCTCACGGCCCTACCTACAGCGTGGCAAACTCACATCCATGTACAACGCGTCATGGTACATGGGCAGCATAATCTGTGAGTGTCCTCCAACGCCATCGCACATGTACTCACTGCCTCTCTACTAGCCGCGTGGGCGGTCTTTGGCGCATATAATGGTGCAGCAGACTCAAGCTGGTCATGGCGAGTGCCGACGATTGTTCAAGCTCTTGCACCGTTGTTACAACTACTTCTTGTTTGGTACGCACTTCGATATATGTCGGAGCTTTCTCGACTAATGGTCTCTGTAGGTTCATTCCTGAGAGTCCGCGGTTCCTTGTTGCCAAAGGAATGGTGAGTCTTGAGCCATGTTCAGCGATAACAGTAGGCAACTAGTATGTGCTAACATTTTTGCAGGAGTCTAAGGCCGCGCGAATCTTGGCTCGCTTTCATGCAGACGGTCACGACGAGCGAGACCCTCTGATCATTTTTGAAATGGCCCAAATTCGGCATGCCTTGAAGATGGAGAAACAAGCAGCCCGCGAGATCACATGGAGCACGCTCTTCGGGACACCGGGGAACCGAAAGCGTATGCGCATCATCATTGCGCTGGCGATATTTTCGCAATGGAGGTGAGTGCTACGGGATTTCTCCGAGAGTTTACTCAATCATAAGGGCGCAGCGGCAACGGGCTGGTCTCATACTACATCAATCTCATCTTGGAAGGTACGGTTCCTGAACGACCATGCCTTTTGACATACTCACATGATCACGCAGGCGTCGGCATCGTACAGCCAAACACAAAAGCGGCTATCAACGGCGGGCTGCAGATCTGGAATCTCATCGCAGCCATGTCGGGTGCATTCCTGGTAGATCACCTCGGCCGTCGAACCCTCTTTATCGTCTCTAATATTGGCATGCTCCTTGGTACGTCTCATAAGTTGGAATGGCAGGTATCCTTTGGTGCTCATTATCGATAGTTTTTGGGGCGTGGACCGTTACAACTGCCCTGTTTAATGAACTCCATAATGAGTCTGCAGCCAAAGGTCAATGCCTCTTTCCACTATGAACAAAACTGGCCACTGACATTCAATCTCCTCACAGCAACACTTCCGTTCATTTTTGTCTTCTATCTTTTCTACGACCTAGCCTATACCCCTATGCTCATCGCATATACTCTGGAAATCCTCCCATTTACTATTCGAGCCAAAGGCTTTGCCGTTATGGTAAGTTATTAGCTGTGGTCGTAGACATCCAAGGCTCACAGAATCACCAGAACTTGGCCGTGTCCCTAACACTAGCGTTCAATCAATTTGTTAATCCATGGGCACTCGATGCCATCGGCTGGAAATATGTACGTTGCTCCTAACGCACTCTACTAGGTGTCTTGGTCTGACACTACACATTTCAGTACCTTGTATACTGCGGATGGCTCATAATCGAGCTTGTGTTTGTTGTGACATACGTCGTGGAGACACGAGGGCGGACTCTCGAAGAGACCGCGGCGCTCTTTGACGGCGAACAGCCGACACAAGATCTCACGCATCGCGGCGGCGAGGCGGCGACGACCGGTATGGGCCGGATCGAAGTTCGCGTGGAGGAAGACAAGCAGGACTCGCCGATACACTCGCAGTTCTTGGAGCTCAGGGATGTGTCGGCGAAGGGGAGCAGTGGGGATGACTTGAGCGTACAGTCGCCAGTGGACTGTGAAAGCAAACAAGCGAGGCTGTATCGTATGAGTGAACGTAGCGATGCATGAAAAGCCAAAATATATGACATCTTGTAGCTATACTATTCACGAGAGGTGGTATATGGAGCACACCGCTTGGTGTTACTATACGCTCCGAGAAAGAAGTCCATGCAAAAGCAAGAACGGTTAGATTAAAGCGTAGATTCAATAGCGCCAAACCTATGACCCCCTCATTGAGTCGGCACCGGCACCCAAACCTCCAATCCCCCGAAAGGACAACTGAATACTCCCCATCCGTCCGCGTCAACGTCGATGTTACCCGTGCGACCTTCGAATACGGAACAATACGACTTTCCGGCACTCCCCTGCTTGGCAGATTGTAATTCACTCGCGTCAGCGCGTCCAATTTCCATTGAATGCGACTCCCCACTGACCTTTCCGAGGTTCATGCGAACGTTATGCTCCGAAGACGCTCTACAGGCCTCGCGGTCCCGACGTGAGTGCCGGAAGTAATACTTTTAGACTCTGAGAACCCACCCGTCTGCGTCATCCGCGTTGCTCACGAGCACAGCGCATCCGGCGTGCGACCCGTCGCCCTCTCGCACGAAGCCGATACAGTTTTTCTCGTGTGGATAGTCCCTCTGCGTGCCGTAAGCGGAGTTCTTCCGTGCACGCAGAAGGGCTTTGAGGCCTTCGGACACTGTAGCGTCGTAGCATTCCTCGTTGGGGTACAGGTCGCCGTAGAACGCGCACCTGACCCGGGAGGGTAAGAAGAGGGAGAGAGTAGTGGCAGAAGTGTTACGCACGGGTGGCCGTCTTTCCGGAGAAGGATCAAGGCATACGCTTGCAGCTTGAAGTTGCTGTACACCTGCCATACGTTTCAGGTGAGATTTTACACGTGCTAGAGCGAAGCTCCTCCGCTTACCCAGCTCTCAAGCGTTTGGCCGATTTGCTATACGGTGATGTCACTGAATAGACTGTTGGCTGGCAGGTACGGACGAACGCACCGTGCTATGAATCCACGTTAACTTCAACATCGCGCACAATAATACAGCAACTTACTCATGATTGTCCACAAAGGTCACAGCATCACTGGGGCGTATTTGCGTAATAGTATTGTTGAATATTGTACGCAAGTCATACTTCGACCCGGCTTTGCTAGCATTATGGAAATTGTAATGCAAAGGCACGTCAAAGAAGGAGACCTAGGTTTGGTCTATTAGTGAAATGCTATGTTCAGGTGTGACGTAAAACTGACCAAGCCCTCGAAGGTCCTGATGTAAGGTTTAATCTTGCTCAGCCTACAGGTTCATCAGTAAAGAGCTCATATAGAAGTACAGATCGAGGGCATACTCCGCAGACCAATATTCTGCGACCGCAAACATATTCTCCCGCCCAGGAAGTTGTCGTGCGGTCTTCAACTACAGTGGCTCTCAGTTCCGATTGTGCAGTTCTCAAAACACGTGCGACTCACGAAAGTCAGCAGGAACCGACGATCCATGTGTTTGATGGCATCGAGACGGAATCCCATAGCTCCTGTCGTCTACGACAAGATTGGCCGTCGTTGATACCACCGACAAGACCAATTCTTACCTCAAGTACCCACGTCCCCCACGCCAACATATCCTTGCGAACGTCGGGATGTCGATGATCGATCTGCGCAGACGAATCATGAGGGTCCTAAGTAGAAAAGCGAATGGAATACTCACATCTATGCCGAGGAGATAATCGTAGTTCCCAAATTGCTTGTCTACATGCTGGGACCAGCCCTTGTGCTTAGAACTGACGATGCGATAAATGTCATTTTTGCTTGTGCGATTGTCCCAATCGACTCCTATCCAGAGAACAATCAGTTGACGGCATTGGAGAAAGTGTGGTGTGAGCTTGCCCGTAAAGTGTTCGAAGTTCCACTTCAGTTCGCTGTACTAATAACAGTCAGAATACGTGAATCCTGGAAATAGATATACAGGTCCACCTTGCCAGCCCTTCCAGTAAAATCGAAAGCAGTCCACCCCTATACGAGTGCGTAAGGCAAAGGATACCTGTTATGAACGGGCTGGTACTTACCTCGATCTCTTGCACAGGACCACTTGTCTTCAGCCTGTTGTTGGGGTCTACGGTGACGGCATTGAATGTTTCGACTCTGTCGGCTCCCAATTTGTGCTATTTGTAGATTTAGCCACCAATATCGACGAGAAAGCCGTGTTCATGCCTCACGTTCAGTACGGCATCGATAAGGACGTCTATACCGTGAGCTTTGGCCACCATAATAGCGTGCACAAGCTCCTCTTTTGTACCCCAACGTGTGGCGATGGTCCCTTTTTGATCAAATTCCCCGAGATCCCACTAAAAATAACGTAAGTCACTCGGCAAGGCCACGGAAAGTGACAGCTCACCAGGTCGTAGGCATCGTATCCTTGGCCAGTCTGCTGAATGTCAGACTGACTCATACCAAACGCTAACCAGACTGGACGCGTACCTTCCGCATGGCCTTGTTGGGAGGAGGCAGCCAGACTTGGGTTACGCCTAGGTCGGCCAACGTAGGCACTTCGGTCTCAAAGTGCTTCCACCAGCTCATCTCAGGATGTCTGCTTTCCCAAGTAAAGAACTGCAGCTACAAGGGAGGATAAGTGTCAATGGTATAGGGAGATGTCACTATGCGAACCATGAGTGGGTTGTCTGAACTTTCTTCGGGACCCCTGCGCATATTGGCCAATGCAGGTGAAGGATAAGGTTGCAAGTCCTGGATCCATTCGCGGAGAAACTCGAAGATGTTCACCATCGTAATGTCTGACACAAATCTAATGATGAAAGATGGGGAAAAGCGAATATTCTTCCGCAGTAGGTCAACGGTAACCTGCAAGTTGGAAGCGAACGTTCATTAACTTAACCGGGCGGCTGTGCAGCGCGATCGCGGAGTGCGGAGCCGAAGATTTAGGTCTCCGCTAGATGAGCGCATATAAGGCGCTTCGGGACCCTTCCGGCCTTCACAGTTACGTCCACCTGCACTGCCGCGTCTTGCCGTCGGCGTATTGCTTGACTTCGAGCCGTGGGCAACTGCATCTTCACTTTTTCAGGTGGTCCAGAGGATCCAGCCAACTTAATCGCTCTGTTCACGCTAGTGACCACGGAGAATGGAGTTTCATGCTTAGGCGACATCCTTCTCTCTTCCCTCTCCATGTTGTGTCTTTGTATCTATACTACTTTATCTCTTGACAAAATGCATATGTGAACACTGCGAAATACGGCAGACGTGACTGGTCTGTGACGGCAATGTCGCTAGCAGGTTCGTGTATGCTGCCCAGTCGCTGCAAAATTTTAGTAGGCCTTTGGGCGCTTATAGGGCGCCACGAAGGCTGTGAGCAAACATGCCAAAATAACGCGCCAGACGCGCCTTCGCGTCTTCATCATCCTCCTTCCCTTCACTAAAATGGCTGAAGAACAAACCCACGTCCCTTCAATAGCAGATCCGTCCCAGCCTCTTACGGCCTCCTACACATATCACTCACCCAGGCCTACAACCAAGGGCCCGTACATCCTCGGTGTGGACGAAGCAGGCCGAGGACCTGTGCTTGGGCCCATGGTGTACGGCGTCGCGTACTGTCCAGCAGCGTATCAGGATGACCTGGAAACACTTGGGTTTGCTGGTGGGCTGGAGCTCCTGTGCTCGCTGTGTGCTGTAGTGATGAGCTTGGTGTAGACTCGAAGACTCTGAACGCCGCAACACGTTCCACGCTGCTCGACACCCTCTGTTCAGACCCCACAAATCTCGCATGGTCCGTGCGCGTTCTCGCGTAGGTGCTGCCTCTTACCAGCGGCGACCCTCGCTCACATCATACGCAAGGCCACAAGCCATCTCCAGCGGCATGCTGCGGCGACCGCCCACGAACTTGAACCGGCAGTCCGAGGACGCCACGATACTTCTCATTCGAGAAGTGCTACAGAGCGGCGTCGAGCTGTCCGACGTCTTCGTCGACGCGCTCGGCCCCACGAAGGCCTGGGAGGAGAACCTGTCGCGCCAGTTCCCGGGGATCAACTTTACTGTCACCGCGAAGGCAGACTCGAAGTTCAAGATCGTCGGTGCGGCCAGTGTGGCTGCGAAGGTGACGAGGGACGCGTGGATAGAGGGGTGGGTATTTGAGGAGGCATGCGATGAGGCGGGCGAGGACGATGGGGACAAGGTCATGGATGAGAGGAAATGGGGGGACACGCTTGGGAGCGGGTATCCTTCAGGTGCGAGTATTTTCACCGGCGACAAGGAATGCATCCAATGAAGCGTTACCTCAGATCCAAAGACGCAAGCATGGATCAAATCCTCACTAGAACCTACATTTGGATTCCCATCTCTCGTACGCTTCTCCTGGACGACGATCAAAGTAGCACTGGAGAAGAACGGGCACAGTGTTGAATGGTATGTATCATGCCTGATGCCGAATGTGCAGTACCTAACTAGGCGTTGATAGGATCGACGAAGGGCAAGCCTCGTTGACAAAGGCCTTTGAGAGCGCGACAGGTCGTGATAAAGATAGGTCTGCAGTGACACGAGATCTTCACCTCAGAAGTGTTGGAATGCTCTGATTCCTCATTACATGACATATCTTGTATACCAGTACTAATACGATTCCCTACTAAAGCACATCGAGACTGTTCATATAACGCACACACGCTGCACCAGCCCGAGCTAACTTGCACATCCGCCTATCGCCTTTGAGCCTTCGGTGGTGGGGTCCCTGAAAGTTCTTCGCCAGCCTTGCGCTTGTTAAGGCCGATAACGAGCCTCGACCGGTCGGCGGGTACGGGTGTGCCGCTCTCTCTCGGCGAGTCCATCCTTACATTGCTCGAGGAGATACGAGCGAATCCGGGCCGCGGGGCGGGGGAGCCATTGCTGGTGGTCGCCATACCGGACATCGATGCGGGGCTGCCGTTGTACGACGATGGTGCAGGGAGGGTGATAAAGCCAGTATCAACATGCGGCGTGGATGCCTTCTGCTTGTTCTTCTTCTCTTTCTTTTTCTCCGTCTTGCCCTTGGACAGAGGCTGGGCGTCCAAGAACTCGGCGGCTTGTGGGACCGCACTACGTCGAAAAGGGTCAGGCCAGTACAAAAATGCCGTATTCGCAAATACACATACCCACGATTACCAACGGACAGGACGAAGTGCGCTTGACCTGCTTTCTCCTGGCGCATCTGGAAGGCTTGATTCATGCTGAGAGGTGTATCACCACTCGCCATCGCCTCTTGTTTCCTCTCCTCCGCGATCTTCTTCAGCCTTTTCTCCGTCTTCATCCTCCCTGATCCCTTGCCGTGGAACTTGTGACTGAGGGCCTTCCAAGCCTCCTTAGGGGTGAGCTCCCGTCCGAACTCATCATAATACTTGATCTCGACGTCCGGCTTGTAATCCTTGTACGCCTCGAGATTCTGCCTCGCATCCTGCTGCTCGCGGAGGCGGTTCTCGTATTCACGCGTCGCCTGGTCCTTATTGCCCCCGCGCGTCTTCGCACGGTCGAGGTCGCGCTGCGCCTGCATCCGACGGTAATCGGCCAGCCACAAATCGCGCTGCTTCTGAACCTTCTCGCGCTCCGCCGAGTCCGCCCCCGCTGCCGCGAGGACACCCTGCTGTCGGAGGATGTTGAGCGTCGCGGCCATGCCGGTTGAGAACGTCTGTTCTGAGGCCGTACCGACGAGCACCTCGCCGTTGGCCTCGGCTTGCTCAAGACGCTCCTGCTCCTTGATAGCGTCCTCGATCGCGTTGAGCATCGCTTCGTCATCCTCCATTTCGTCCTCCTCCTTGACAACGACCTCGCCGGCTTCGACCTCATCCATTGGCTCGTCTTTCATCTCCACGTCCTTTGCAGGCTCCGATGGCTGACGTGAACGGGCGCGAGATGCAGAAGTTTCTGTGGGCTCCTCTTTGATAGATACCGGATCGTACGTGATTGCGCGAACAAACTCCGAGGTGTCGTCAAAGACAAGACCCTCGTCGTCTGTTGCGTCCTCGACTTTGATCACGTCTCCGGACGGAAGCATAGATTGATCTCGCTCCGCAGCGACTAAAAGGAGAGACGATATCAGCGAGACGCATGCGAATTAAGACGGGGTCGTACTTTTTTTCGCAAGCTCCTCAGGCGACGATTTCTTGGGCTTCTTGAGCTTCGCCCGTCGCGAGCGCGCAAGTGCAGCTTGCAGCTCGTCGTCATCTACGAAATTGCTATCCAGATTACGCTGGCGAGGGATAATCGGCTTCTCGTCTACCTGCATGACATCGTCCTCGTTCTTTACGTCGGTGACGTCTGACTCTGCCTTCCGCCGAGATGGACGCTTCTTCTTCGTCTTAGGTTTCTTGAAGCCGACGTCGCCTTCCTTGAGGTAGTCGGTCATTTCGATATTTTCTACGTAACAGTTAGCATGGGTGTATGGTCAAAGTTGAGGGGAACCTACTATCATAGTCTATCGAAAGTAGCGTCTTGTTGACCGTAGTTCCAACGTCCGCCGTGTCTTGTCGTTTAACCTTAGTAGAGGTCGAGGAGCTTCCTAGCCGGAAATCCTGAAGCCAAGGAATTAATGATAATCACACATACATGACATAAAAAGCACCCACCGTCTCCTTAGGACCCTCTAAGAACTCATCGTACTTCGACAGCAGTGACCGTTTCATGCCTTCATTGCCTGCAGTGAACTCGTCGTCGTCGTAACCCGTGTAGTCACGTCGTTTGATTTTCAATTCGTTGTTCTGCTTCGTACGCTCATGCTCTGCAAGTTCAACATTCTCTAAGGCATCCTCTAGAGACATATGAGTAATCTTGTTATATACGCAACCGGGAAGTTGACTCACCTTCATCCTCGAGTATGCGACTATCTTTCAGAGTGAGTATACGCTCCTCGCCGTCCTCCATGCCCTCAAGATCATGGTTGACCTTGAGGCCCTCTAGGTCCTCTGCCATGATGACAGGATTAGTACCGCCATCTACTTTACTTCTGAAAGTACGTACTCTCGGTATATTCGTCCTGGAGCGCTTTATCCATCTCCTCAAGTTCCTGTTGACGCTTCTTCACTAGCTCCTTCTCTTTCTTCTTGCTGCGTTTGATCCATTTGAGGGTGTCGTCTACGTCGCCTTCGGCATCACCGAGCGTTGCACCTTTCAGCTTCGCGTTGAGCTCCCGCTTATTTCTCACCCTAGTTTATATTGAAGACTCGAGTGAGCATGTGTGCTCTGGACGCCTGTGCGCCGAGGAAATGACATGGAAGTGCGGCCGCAAACAGACGAGGGACAACAGTACTCACTTCGCTATACGGTCCTGGATTTCCCTACAAACGACACATTAATCAGTAAAGCCGTGGAAAGGTGATGGCCAGGTAACGACTGACTTAGCCCCCTTCGCCTTGCGCTCTGCATCTCGCTGCTTCTCATAGTTCTGCTCGGCCTCCTTGTCCTTGTCGTCCGCCGGGGCTTTGTCATCTGTGAGAGGCTTGAGACCCAGGGAAATGCGGATCTTATTGGTCTCTTCTAAGCTGATACTCTCTTCCATAGACATACTGGGCAGCAATTTTATCAAATAGGCGGTGGTCCAATGAGCTTTGAGAAGAAATGAAGCAGAAGGTGGCGGGCGAGGACGGTGGTTCGGAGCGCCGGCGTCTGTCCCGCCAGAAACCTTAACCTCAGCCATGTACATACTTCTTCGCGTTCCACTACACAAGCGCCCAACGTATGTTTATTGCCACTTCCCCTCATCCCCTCCGTGACTTGTCCATCGGCAGTCATTAGGCATCAGTCACCTCCAATCTACGGGATAGCTTAGAGATATAGCATACTGCTCTGCGCGAGGAATGGGCTGCCCACTAGCTCTCTGGCCAATTTTCCATGCTAATATTTCCTCGACCTGTATTGAATACGTCAGAATGAATTACTTGCTGCCTTGTCCAAACCCTTCACACTATCTGCACCACCTCCGAGTCACTTGGTGGGCACAGTTACGACCTGTTTCAAACAGTTAAGGTGAGAATCTCGAAATAGTTCCAAAATCCTGCCACTAATACCATTGGAAGGTGTGCGCGACCAGCTCGTAAATTGGCATTCAATCGCAAAGGATGAGAAGACCTAGGCCAAGCCTCTGTACCTCGAGGCTTCTGTTGATGGATTATAGCGCTGTTAAATCAATAGAATCCCGCAGATCGCGCTCACCAGTCCCGTCGATACTTCATTCGTGCAGAACAGACCACGGTACCGTCATGCATCATGCATCATTGCCCAGCAACGTGTTCGGGCGAGGCGCAGCTGCGAACGGTGACAAGAGGACAAATACAAGCGTCTCGGACCTTGAGACAGACTTATATATGTTCTTCGGATTGACGAACGAACGCTCGTGCCTTCGGAACTCACTTCACTATACCCTCAACTACTGACGGTGCGAAATGTCCGATACTGACGGCGATCTACTAGATACTAGTGTTGCGCGAGCTAAGCTCGCGCTTCAAGTATCGACAGCTTCTGCGGGAGACGAACGTTCTAGACGATCGAGCATTGTCGGTGGGCACATCCTTCTATTCGAAATCTGCCCTCAGCGATAACTCGAATGCCATCTTTTGTAGGGTCTACAATAAACGCAGTGGACGCAAAGATAAATAACCCTACTCTCCAAGCGGTCGCTCCGGTTGTCACACAGACCGTGCAGGCCGTTCAATCCCAGCTTGATGGGCTAGCTGCAGCAAGCCAGGCTCTTGTTGGGGCACTGGATGAATTATCCAAGATCCATCCCTTCGTTACTAGTGAGTATAAGCGTTCGTGCCAGGACATCGAATATGAGCTTATTTCGGCACGGGGCAGTCGTCGTGACTGCATTCAAAGTCGCCTGGAAGTTCGAAGTCACACGGCGGCAGAACGACAAACGCGTCCAAATGGTCAATCTCAAAATGAATGAAATGCTCAGGACCATTCTTTTGTCTGTTACCACCTTAACTTTCAAGGATATCTGCTGATCGACCATATCGTCGTAGGCTCGAAAACATCGCTCGAGACGATCGAGGCCAGGACGGCACATCGATTGCGCAGCGCCTTAGTGGAAGAATGCGCACTGTTGCCAATGATATCGAGAGCTGTGCCGCTGTCTGCGACACCTTTTCCAAGAAAAGAACTGTTGGTAAGACGATGCCTCATTGATCGTCGTGGAATTCTGGGGACTAACTTTAACAAACAATCAGTCAAACTGTTCAAGAGCTTGGAGTGGGAGCAAAAGCTTACTGGTTTCATCGACCAGTTCGACGAACACAAGAAGGCTCTGCACTTCGATCTATCCATGCACGCCAGCATTGGGATAGAGCATGCCAATATGACGCTTCTTACAGTCTCCGGTCATGTTGAAAATACCGACTCCAACGTCACCGCACTTCTACTTCTTCAATTGCTTCGATCTCCCAAGGACAGGCAGCTCCTCACGAAGATAGAACTGAAGGGAGGCGCGAAGGAGGCCTTGAAGGAGGAGAGCTTCATGAAAGAGTTGATCGGTCAAAGCGAAGACAAGGAAATACAGGGAGATGCCGATACTCAGTCGAAAGATAAGCCGGGTGAGATTATGAAGTCGGTGATGCGGGACGTAGGCAGGACGATCGAGGACATGGTGAAGGAGAATGAGGAGCTTTTCACTAGGAAGTTCAAAGCACAAGGTCTCGCGTTGAAGGAAGAAATGGAGAAAATTACGAGACGAGAAGGAGACCGTGTCATTGAAGCGATCACGTCCGGTCCATATGACCGTATACTAGATCCAGTAAGTACCATGATCATCATAGAAATGGACGAATAGTTGACATAAAATTAGGACCTATACGAGGTGTGGAAGGAGTCGGTCAGCGGGCTATTCGACTTTTACTTGGTCTTATTCCTCTGATATCACAGTAGGGCTGGAAAGGCACCGCGAAAGCGCGAAACCTCGTCATGGCACTTCGCGAACACTACGCTGAACATCTTAAGGCGTTCTCATCCAGTGAAAATCGAGCACTCGAAAAGATCCGCGGAATATTGACATCTTCAGACCAGCCGACGACAGCCAAACTACAGGACATAGAGCAGGTGACTGTGAACACTGACAATGCAGGTGCTCAAAATCAGTGGGCTTTACAATACATCAGCATTTCGAGGATCCAGCCTCTCTTGGAAGCTTTTGACGACGACGCTTCGAGCTTAGTCTCAATTTCGGAAGTAAACGAGTTCACTATCGCCCGACCCAAGGATTGGAGGTGAGCGAGCAAGCATATCGGCCATTCCCTTTTTTGACGCTAATTATAACACTCTCAAGTCTTCCTCACTGGATGGCTTATTGGACCGCGGGTATGGCAGACTCTCTTCTATTAGTTCTGCGTCTCTCACTGAGCTGCGGATCTAGGCTTCCCCCTAGTGCTTAAGTACTACTTCGCCCGGATCCAGCTCCTGATGGCGCGTATCTCAATTCTATTTCGTGAAGTACATCCTACAAACCGGCCGCTGGCCGACTACTTGGCTAGGGACTGGGCTTCTACATGTTACATTGACTACCTTCTCGCCGGTGTTCACGAGGCCAGCCAAGACGTGTATGACGATGACGAGCTTTTCGGGAAATTCAAAGGATATGTACTGGGGGAGGAAGCTAGGATGAAAGACCGGCTTGAGACAGTGCTGTACAACATCGATGCGATAAACACTCTCGACATAGTGACTGGCTCAGGTCGCCTAGAAAAAGTATGCTGTCTCTTTATTTTGTCCACTTAGTTCAGTTCTGATAAATCATTCCTGCAGCATATCCTGCCGCTCATTTCCTTGCTTTTGCTTCGTGTCATGCATGTTCTTCAGCGCGGCTGCGAAGTTCCTCTCCACCCTAAAGAACTAGTGAACATCGTTGATTCATTCTGGACTATCGATGGCGCCATCAGGACTCGGGTCAAGGACATCAAAGGTTTGTCTCCAGTAATTTGTATTATTTGAGCGGCGGGGTCATAATTTATTTAGCAATGTGCAAGCTACAAAACCTCAGCCCACAAGAACAGTTCCGGAAGTTCTCGTATGGTATCGTGAGTATATCTGGTTTGTGTCGCCCTGGTATTATATAACTGATTGCATCTCCGTAGTACTATTACGTGGAGTTCAGCAACGACGTCGCAGAGGCCGAATATTGGAAGAAGATATATCTCGCCCCCTCTGCAGAGTCTTACAATATCTACGGCGTCGACTACCTCTATCGTCATTTTATGGTCGGTGTCGTCACATACGAAGAGGTCAAACTCTGCCAAGAAGGCGTCGTAGACAAGCTATTATACGAGCCCCCTGACGATTCGCTCCATCTGGAGGTGTACGATGATGGATATGACAGTCAGAGCCCCATAGCATTGGGTAGCACCGACGGGCGGCCGTCTACTTGGACCGGCTTTTATGTCCTCAAGCAATACGACGAGAGCTTCGCCGGACAGTACCCGGCCGGTATTTTCCAATTCCTTCTACCCACGGCGGAAGAGTCTAGAGAAGTGACAGGTTCTGGGACAGATGCAATCGGCGATTTCATGATCCAAGGGACAATCGATGGGGATCAAGTGCGTTACAACAAACACTACACTTTCCAAGGCGGACATACGGTTCGCTACCAAGGAACCCTGACAGCCGAACGAGACACTTTAGAGGGGACCTGGGGACTCGAGATTAGCGGCAAGGATATCGAGGACCTGACTGCCCCGTTGGGCGAATCCGATGTGGCAGGAAGCTTCAAGCACTGGGTCGCACCTACGCGGTTCAGCTTCATCGAGCTCCATGACGAAGAACTTGCCAACAACAAACCCCGTGCGCTTTGGAAGTACGCCATCTCGACGGTGCTTCACCTTGTCAAGGTCCGAGCAGGTCATTTTAGCTGGGAGTACCTCGGCGAACGTAGGAGGATGCGCAAGAGGTTCATTGAACTCTACAGCCGCCTGGACACATTCACCGCCTCGTGGTCGTTTATGACAAGCATAGTACCGCTTACGCCGGAGGAATCCGAGGAGCTCGCTAGCCTTGTAGGTTTACTTTCGAAGAGGGATTTACTGTTCTACAAGAATCTCTGCGCGGTGTTACGCCGCCGACAGGTTGTTCATTGGTGAGTGGAACTGTAATATCCTGCTTTCGTGGATCTAAGGCGTCGTTGCAGGGGAGTTAGCTGCGATGGGCGGCCTTCGTGCCCCACTGGAGGTCGCGACTTCCTGACGACTAGGTATATCTGCTTGGATTGCATCAAACTCGATCCGGAAAAGGGCCTGGAGTCGGACACCATTGACCTCTGCTCCGCGTGTATGGGTATATCAAAAGAACACGGCGGGGGTATGCACGTCCCCAACCATGCGCTGCTCCAGCAGCGAGAGACATCTCATAGGAAATTCATATATGGTCACATCAAGGCCGGACAGGATGCATTGCAGCAAGTTCGAGACGAAGGTGGGCCACAAAGTTGTGCAGCATATGTGCGCGCCATTAATCTAGTCAAACGATAGACGAGACTGGGAAACCACGGTCTTGTGATGCTTGCAAAGAGACAGTGCAACCCCCGTACTGGATATGCCTCGGCTGCTCGGAGTCCTTGGAACCCCCTGACAGTATGTTGCGTTTATAATTACATTTCAGCCTTTCCCACTGACGAAATGATTTCAAGCCGAGATGAAATTGGCCGCGCTATGCGCGGCGTGCAAGGAAAAGTTCGACAAAGCATACTCACCAGTGTGCGAGCTGTCCTTCACTCGGTCAAACAATAGTAGCGGAGCACAACAGCCTACTTCTCCCCTGGACAGAGCTGGGTGTGTTTCTCATGCGGCGCGGGAGTCACCTGGCATCGACAATCCAGATGCTGCGGCTGCAGAGAACAAATGGAAGGTACCGGAGGGCACAGATGAGGTATCAGACGCTAAGAATGCAGATGAGGTGTCGGAGGGCGCGCAGGAAGCAACAGATCCGGAGGGAAAATCGCGTACCGCGGACATAGGCCAACCTTCGGCCGTTGCGACATCAGAGGAAGAAAGCCCTCCTAAATACTCCCCTCATAACATACTCGACGGGCATGAGTACTCACATCCGATGATATTCTATCAAGTTGCGCCCAAGGTCGAAGCTGCTGTGATCCCTGCGGATGGGGTAGAGGAGAAGCTCGGTGTTATGCACGACCATATACTGGCACTGGGGGACAGGATGGACCGACTAGAGCAATTGTTGCGTCGTGCTCTCGGTATTCCGGATGTGAAAGCTGGGGATTCTGTGCCTCAAATCGGAGATGCCAAGGATTAAATATTCAATAGCGACTTCCGTGTCCGGCCTTGTAATATATCCTATTTGTTTCAATTGTCATATACTTTTGCTTTATTCCGCGTCTGTAAAAACATAGATGTAGCTGATCGATTCCTCGGAGAGAATGGCGTACGAACATATTATCCCCAAGGTGAGGAACGGATGACTTTCGATGGACCCCAGTTAACCGCTGTTTACTGGCCGGGGCATCACACTTCGTTAGTCACGGCCACACTGTTCCCCATACGGCGCTATCCAGCTATAATTGCACGAATAATCCAGATATATCACGGCGCGCGCGCGCGTGACGCGTTGACGACGCGACGCGACGCGGTAGGCGCCAAATTCAAACTTCTCTACACCTACCATCATCTTCGTCTTGCGCCGTCTGCCAGTGGCTGGTAAAGTGCGGACATTGCTATATATCGTGGGCTCAAAAATATTGACCACATTTATTTAATCGTACAGACGGGCCCGGGCTAGCAACGCTATCACAGCGCCGTACGAGTCTCCTACACTTTGCATACCACCAAATTGCACGAAACCACTGCAGTTTTCGTTAACATCCAGTACTCTTACCTCTCGACACCATCTCATTTCAGCTCTTTCGAAACAGCTGCTGTGGATAGCAGTTAATGGCACCTCCGCCTGAGGTTATGAAATGGCTCAAGCGCAAGTATCCAAAGCCTGCTGTGGATCCGGTACGGCGTCCAGAGGTTCTGCATAAATCAATTACTGAATCACACACAGGACTGGCTGGACGGCTGCTACTCTTGGATAGAATCCGACTTGCAGCTCAACCCGGCCACAGAACTTGACGCGATATTGCAGAACGTCGAAACGCAGCTCTTACAATCTAACCTAGAAGGCTCCATGCTCCCAGGGACAGGTCTGCCACTCAACATCGCGGAACTCGGTAATACAAAACTCCAAGGGCCCCCAATCCTTGTGGAGGTAGTGTCCATGACCGATATAGGCCATAGCGCATTCAGCCTTCAGAATGTCCGGCAAGTGAGGATGGAAAGAGCAGACTTGGCAGGCCTCGCGGGTGAAGAAGACGAAAACCAGGACGACGGTGAGGAGGCAGGGCCGGTACCAAAATACCCCCGGTCGATGCTGAGGTTGCAGTTGAGCGACGGTACAACGGTACTGGAAGCGATTGAGTACCGCAAGATCCCCGAGCTCGAGCTCGGTGTCACGCCGCTGGGATATAAGGTACGTTTGCTCGAGAGGTCCCCGTTAGAGTACATCGGGGGGCGCAGATGGGCCAGCGGTGCCGAGGCCATCTTACCCCGTTGTGATTCTAGCTTCAGTGTTTTTGATCGAGCGGATGATTCCAGGAGGATAAAAATGTCGGAGACCAGCGTTTGGGCTAAGGACAATGGAGAAGTGCACAAACTGATTTTCACTACACTTCAGATGCTTCTCAAGAATGTTTCCATTCGTCGAGGAATCGCGTGGCTCGAACCGGCGAATATAGTACATAAGGGTTACCAGACGGAAGAACGCCAAGCAGCGCAAGACGAGGACTTTGTTCGTGGACTCCGTGTTCGTATTGGGTGAGTGTAAGATTCGTCGGTGCGATGAACAAACCTCCTCACTTCCTGCTGATGACTCTCGACATGTCAGCAAACTAGACGAAGACGAACACCCAGTCCGAGCTCCCGCCCAGCCACCACAACCGAATAACGCACCACCAGTAGCTGCACCAGAACCCTGCCCTCCACGGGCAGTTCCCAAGCCACCAAGCGTGCGCTCCAACCGTCCAGTTCCGCCACCGCCAGCAATGAACAGACGTTCGCCACTCCAGAACATCGACGAGCCTCCTGAACCAGGACCTTCCGAAAACCACAGCGGCGATGCCGAGCAGCCACGTCGACGCAAAGTCCCTGCGCAACATGGAGGCGCTGATTCAACTACATCTCGATACTTCACCGCTGGCTCGAGTGGCAAAGCCAAGGACCTGGCAAATGCAATAAGATTGCCGCCACACCGCCAGTCCGCGATTACCACACTTGATAGCGACGACGACCGAGCCGTCGTAGAGACTTTTGGCCAACAAGAAGGAAGGTCTACTATTGACAAAGGTAAAGGCAGGACCGCGAATGCAGATGCGGATGACGGAAAGAGTTCGGAGTACGACTTCGACTTTAGTTTCGACGAGGGCGAACTTGTGGCGACTCTTGACAAAGTGGAGAAGGAACACGTCGAACGCGGATCGTCTGTGGCAACTCCGGCGGTCGTACAGCGTACCGCTGGGTCATCGAACAGCGGCGGTGCTGGCACAGGCGATTCAGACACCATCATAATTGACGATGAGGAGGAAAACGACAAGGAGAACATACCTGTGCCCACAAGGAATGTGAGGCGGCGGGTCGGGCAGCCACGTCCTGTCCTAGTGATCGATGATGAAGTGATAGAGCTCTCGGATTGAGCCCAATGATACACGCCTTAGGTCTGGACATCGTCTCTACCTGTAATGCATATGCATGAGGCGTTTCTAACCATTGTATTGGTGTCTATAAGTAATCCGCATAAATTGTACAGCCACTCTACGTTGCATCATATGTGGGGAGACATTGATGATTACGTCCCGGAAAAGATGGGACGTGTGCACATTGAAGTAGTATGAAGAAGTGGCGATAGTAGCTTAGCCGAGAATTGCAGTCTTCTGTTTCTTCTTCTTGTTCTTTTGGCTGGCAAAGTTCCTCCAGCTGCCTACACGCTGTTCTCTGCCGGCTATATGCGTATCGTTACAGGGGCACGTGCAGAGAGGGCCCACAATAATGCTTACCTTCCCACGTAACCTCATCTTCTGCTTTTCGCTTCCTAGCGCTGACCTCCTCTTCCTTCTTACGAGCCTCTAGACCCTCGTTCGCGAGGTTCATCTTGACTGCCCTGAGCAACGAGTTAGGGGCACGGTTACTGAAGTATGTGAATCGCAGCATCTCACTTTCTTCTTCGAACCTCTTCTTCGATGAGCAGGTCTTTCGATAAAGCGCGCAGCTGTTGCTTCCACGGAGGCGTCAACCCCTTGAGGCGAGAGTCGTCATCAGTCGTGGTAGTGGGGAGGTTGATGCCTTTCAGCAACGTCGTGCGAGCTTGTTTGATTATCGCGTCGAGCTCCTCGCGTTTTGTTTCATCAGATAGCTCGGACTCGGCCTAGAGATTCACATGTCAGCTCGTCAATGCGTACTCTTCCGGGGCAAAGGGAGAACGAACCTTCTTGAGGAGATCAAATGCATCTGGGGCGCGAGCATGGGACGTCTTGTCAGGATGGATGACTAGGGCACAGGTAACGTACGTTTAGCATTACTTCATCGAGCATTCACAGGGCAAAGGACCGGACGCGAAGCTTCGGATAATAACGAAGCAGACGGTCCAGGGGATGGGGAGAATGCTCACAGAGCGAGAGCTGTCTGTATTTCTTCTTGATTTCCTCTGGTCTGGCAGTTTCATCTATGTCAAGAAGCTCATAGGGACTGCTCTTCCGTCAGCTGCGAGGCCGAGCAGTAAAAGAGTATGGATACACACTTCAGCTTGAACGCCTTAAGGATACGCTCGACCTCTATTTCGCGCTGGAAAGCTGTGGCCTCGCGACTGAGCAGCTTCTCGATGTCTGCATCCCCGACATTCGGTGTGGCAGGCTTTCTGGACGAGGATGAGGAGGCTTGTCCGGACATGATGGAGAGAACCCAGGATCTGAATGATCGGTAATGAGTCGGGGACTCGTGTCGGATGGCGGCAGAGAGCAAGTTGTGAATGTACACAGACGCCGTGGACCGTCTCATGAACCTCTTCGCTCACATCCGGGTCGCCTCTCGGCGACATGGTCGTGTATCTTCCCGTCTCCCATGCAGGGTGTTCTATGTAAGCATTATCTTCCCTGACCACTTGCCAAATGATAGATTGCTTGTAGGACACCCAAGGCCCGAGGCTACGACACCCGGGGTTTGCTCCGAAAGTCAGGCAGTATGCAACAGAGGCCGGTCCTCCCAATGGTGCTACCCCACCACCTCCTCGGCAGCGACCTCAAAGGTCTCAGTACCCCTCTAGAGAGGATGTCTACAAAGCGCGAAACCGTAGCTTGCTCATGTACACATCCGCGGTGGTATGTCTGGATTCCCTTTCCACCATCGGCTCATCATAGCTTACTCGGATAGATTATTATGGGTGTAGGTGTGACGTATGCTGCCGTTCCACTTTACCGTATGTTCTGCGCTGCAACAGGCTTTGCTGGAACACCGAAAGTTGGCATGGGCAAGTTCGAGGCGGACAGGCTTGTCCCTGCAGAAGACGCAAAGCGGATCAAAGTGCACTTCAATGCGGACACGGCCGACGCTCTCCCATGGTCGTTCATACCTCAACAAAAATTCATTAGTGTTCTCCCCGGAGAGTCCAGTCTGGCGTTCTACAAGGCGAAAAATACCTCGAAGGAGGACATCATCGGCATTGCTACGTACAATGTGACACCAGATAGGGTAAGCATAAGCGAAACAGGTTTACATCCGCTCATAGACAAACCACCCCTTTAGGTCGCTCCATACTTCGCTAAAGTAGAATGTTTCTGTTTCGAGGAGCAGAAATTACTTGCAGGAGAAGAAGTCGACATGCCGCTATTATTCTTCATTGACCGTGATATTCTTGACGATCCAACATGTAAGAACCTGGACGATGTCGTATTATCTTACACGTTCTTCCGGTAAGCTAGACACCTTTTTCTACCCTATCCCTGCTAATTCGTACGCCAGAGCGCGGAGGAACTCGCGAGGCCAGTTGGAACCGGATGCTTCAGACGACGTTGTGCAAGCTTCTCAGGGGTTCGACAAGTACGAGATGGCCCCTAGAGTCGAGGACCGCCGACAGGCAGAAGCAGAAACACAGGTGTGAGCTTATTCAGCTCTGTGCTCGGCTTTACATGCCGTCATTGTAGTGATGCTGTTATAATGTGTTGCTTTGATAATCCACACCACTCGTTTCAGACTTTACCACGCTTGAATCTGCATCTTCAAATGTTTTACAGCATTAAAATATTTTGAGCAGACTATTAATGCGAGCGTGACTGCAGCAGGCCACAGTAACGTCAGTGCTTTTCTACGACCGACTTGTCCCGCTCCTTCGCCAGGACAGCAAGACAGCCACCCTCCATCGTGGTTTCCCACAACTCAATTTTCGCCCGCTCGATCTCTTCTGCGAGTTGCTGACGCATAAGACGGGCTCGGCGAAGGATCTCGTCACGATCCTTGACCTGCGTGGGCACACTTGGCCTTGACTGCATCACAGCAGGCGGCGCGACTAGCAAAGAGGATACGCGAGATGGCTGAGGGAGGAGCGCTTCGAGCGTTTTTCGCAGAGGTTCAAGTACATCGAGCGGGTTGAATGGTGCGGGACCTTGCAAGTGCGTTGGTAGGTTCGGTGTCGTTGTATGGATCGACGGCGCGCTGCTGCTAGACGCTCGTGACGAGGCCAGAGAAGTCGCAGATAAAAGAGCCGGGATGCTTGGAGGACCCACAATCATCGGCATATCCTCTCGCTCGTCCGTCATCCCGACCTCTACAGCCCGACCTTTACCCTTGTCCCTACCCTTGGGCAAACCACCGCCACCGACATCTTCTGACGTATTCAGAGTCTTCGTCAACACATACCGTCGTAGCTCTTTGGGGCGCATGAACGCACCTGAGTCGTTTCCACTTTCACTGCTTGCCCTCGCAGATGTGCCCTCAGGTTCGTTACCAACGATCTCGGGCTCCAGGAACGGGAAATCCCAGTTCGGTGTAGGTGGATCGAAGTCGACTTGCGAGAGCGGTGAACCAACAAGAGTTGGGGTAGGCGGAGCCCCACTGCCCATCGAAGACGATGTAACGTTTGTCGTCTGGATGTGAGGTCTTTCAGGCCGCGCCGTCACGTCGTTGCAAGAAGGTGCCGCTATTAGCGGAGGGATAGGAGTCGACAGGGCAAGCAACTCCGGGTCAATGACGAACATGGGTGAGGAAGTGGTGGTGTTCACGTTCGTATCAGTCGGCTCGCTAGGTTGTGTCTCGGGGATCACTAAATCACCGGATTGGTTAGGCGGCGCATCAATGGGTGTTTGCGTCACAGGAGCCGTATCGAACAGCGACGTGAAGTCGAAATCCTCAGGAATGATAGTTGAAAAGTCCGTAGAATCGAGGAGAGCATCTAGTTCACCGGCAGGCAGATCGTTGAATATGGAGAGTAGGTCGTCAATGTTGTCTTCCGTATGCTGTGATAGCGAGCTAGGAGTATCGAGTACGGGTGCGTCCACTGAAGAATGAGACGTCATATTTGCCTCCAAGACGGACGGCGATCGAGCTGCCGCTCCGTCGATATGTTGCAAATCAGGAGGAGGGGTGCCAGTGAAGCCAGGTGACTCTTCAGGAACATGAGGTATGATAGATCCTGCCAGGGGAGCCAACGCCCCCTGCGCTCCGGGAACAGAATACCCTGGTGAGGGGATACCTGGCGTATCACAAGTGGCGGATGCCTCATGTGAACTAGACGGGGATGTTGGGGGAGGGTCTGGCATGAGGCTCGCCATAGGTGGAACCGCGGGTCTCGAAGCCGGCTGAGAGGATGGCCGTGCATCATATCGCGTGTGCGGCCGGTAATGACTCAGTACCCTTTCCCTGTAGTACTCCACCGACCCGATAGCATGCCCACTGGTAGGACCTGTAGCTCCTTCCTGGGCCTTCTGCACTACCGCCTTCTTCACCGCACTCTTCACCAGCCCAACTAGATCCTCCACCAGCTGCTCTCCCCGCAACCTTTGCCAGTTTTGATGATACCCCGGCGGACCCTGCCCTTCGGGAAATGGATATGGAACATCCCAGTCACTCGCGCCTGCGGGAACATTGGACAGCCTTCGCCTCTTCGGTTGTGAGTCCCCGCCAGAAGTGTACGGGGCAGCCGGCTGTTGATAGGCGGATGCTGCATAGGGGTAGGTATAGCCATACGGGTAGTGGTAGTAGTACGGATAGGCGTAAGGGTAATGATGATAAGGGTATGGATATTGCGAGTGGCTGGGAATGCTGTAGAGTGAGGCAGTGGTCGGCGGAGATGCGTAAGAGCTTGAACTAGAGGCAGGCGGAGGCGGAGGCGGAGGCGGAGGCGGTGATGCTAGCGGAGCGAGTACTGACGATCCGGCAACAAGGCGAATCAATGCGTCGACGACGGGTATGAGGTTCTTCTGTTTCACGAGATTCGAAAGGATTTCATGACTGGAAGGGACCGGGAGGCGAGTTAGCGACGACTGAGCGGATAGTGACCTCTGGCCGATCGACGTCTGCTCATCCTCTTCCTCGATTACAATTGGGTTTTGAGGCGTCTTCCCGCGGAGATGCCTCTGTAACGCCAAGTTTGCCGGATGAACACCGCTGATGAGACCAGCATGACCTAAGAGTGCTTGTTGGTTTCGTAAAAAATGGGTAGGAGGCGGATCCGTTGGCGATGGAAGCTCTATCGGAGGAGGGGATCGCCATTCTGTAGCAGGCGTAGAGCGTCTGCTAGGCCGCTTTCTTTTCTGAGTGATGGAACCAAGGCGCGACGGAGCAAGCACGGGACTCGGAGGCATAGTCGTGGATCTCGGAGGAGGAACTTGCGGAGCATAGCTAGGAGGCTGCGACCGCTCTCGCGCGACACCACTGCCGCACGTATTTATGGATGGCGCTGGCGGGAGGGCTGGTGGCAGTTCAGAACAAAGATGGGAACCAGGAAGTGCAAGGGTCCCCACGTTTTGTACGCTGTTCTGCCCACCGGGCAGAGCTAGCTGTGACGACGACCTACCTCTGCCCGGCGAAGGCGGGGGTGAGCCAAAGAGAGAGTCGTCGTCGAAGTCTTCATGCCGATCTACGCTACCGCCGTCCTGCATAGCACGGAGATTCGACGCCTTAGCACGGGTAAGTTAGGTTTCAAAAGCAGAGTAAATGATGTCGCAGCACCTGGCGTGAACACCGCTGCCCGCCAGCGTAGATTTGAAGAGATTGAGGAGGATATAGTATACGGCTCCAGCGTGGCGGAAAAAACGCGACGGGACGAAGTCACGCCTGATCTATGCGCGAAATGAGCTCCTCGAGGTTTGCTACACACAGATGTAACCCACCGCTGAGTGCTCAGCGAGGTTTTGTTGGAAAACGCGTGGAGACGTCGAGGCGAATGAGGAAGAACAACTTTGAGTTGGGTCTGCTCCTAAGCGCCAGCAAAGCCTGGGGCGTGTACATCACGTGACATCTAGGGCGGTCCGTTCTCAGTCCCCCGCGTCCGCGGTCATCGCTACTTGCTTTCTCCGATACCCTCGTTGACTCGAATGCTCCCGCCGAGAGTGTTGTCGACCGACCCTTATCTGCACTCAGCGGCCTGGGGTCTGATTCACGCGGCGGTTTCACGCTTCCGAATGACGTGGGTCGTCAAGAAAGAGTTCATACAACACTGCGGCGCGGACGACAAGTGACAGACGATCAGCACCAGCACTTATATGTGCAATCAATGCGGTGTTTGGTATGTCGCGCTACCTGTGATAGGACAGGAACTCTGTGCTTTCCAGATTCTCGGGAACAGTTCTACAAGTATTGTGTCCTGAATCAATGCCGTAATCATGGCAACCTTCCCTGCGTCGGCTCGTCCAGATCCCCTTGTATCTATACCATCCTTGTTGAACTAGCGTGAGTATCAATCGACTCGTGTTACTGCTCAATCATTGCCATGTTACCAGCCCCCATGTTGCGCGCGCGGGAGTGGCTGTGCCTCCTCTGATCATATATAACCTCCGCCGAGGATTCAACTTGAACCCAAAATACCCCGCGTTCCAACTCCAACATGTCCACCACCCTCAGATACTCCTCGCGTAGAGTGTCTGCCACACCCACCCTGGACAGATACTACTTCCCTACTAGCGCATCTCCCCCAGACCCCGTCCTGCTGGCCAGGCAGCAAGAAGACGAGGATAGGAAGCGGGCATTGCTATTCGCACGCATCATGGAACAGAGTCAACTACAGACTCCTTCCTCTCCTGTATCATCATCTGGCAGCAGCAAGAGCAGTCGACGACGCTCATATCGCGCATAGGTAAATGGCACAAGCCCAAATTGTGAGTACATTGCGCCGTTGTGGCTTAACCGAAGCTCATCCTCCTCCCAGGCTTGCTGTACTATACCCAAACCAAGACGCGGTTGCAATACGCGCACATCGCTCCGTATTCAACATGAAGTTCAAGCCATTACCAACCTAATCACATCGCATCGTCTTATTTATTGATATCATTATTCGTTATTACAAGTAGTGAAGTGTAATTCTTGTTCGACTAACTCCCATATGCCCATTATCGCCTTATGACATGCCCTATCACTTCTATTGCACGTTGTATCTGCATTGAATTACATGACATACCATTTTGCCTGTACCCACAGCTATGTCTGTGCCTCATCAAGCTTCTTCAAGCCCATCGGTAACTGCCTTTGTTCGTTGGTACCCTAGTAGGTGCAGTCTCCCACGCAGCCACCGGTCCTCTGTGATAGTAACCCCGTGCTACAATGCTCATCACGATTTACAGGTTTATCAGCAAAACTGCGGTCTGCCGCACCTATATGGGGTATTTGAAGGAGAGGCGCAGTACGAGACCAGACCTTACAAGGGCGAACACTCCAATTAGGGCCTCCTTCAGCGGTAGCTCTTGATGGCATTCCCGGCATAGGCATGACATTGGCCTGTGGTGGAATTTTTCGTGTGGCGTAGATCTTGCTTCCAAGGCTGTGGCGCATATATAAAGCCAGCTATACGTCTCTCAGCTCTTGCAACTCCCCAGCATATCCGCCACACAATGAACACGCACCACACCTCTACCCACCCTTCACCGTCTCCCTTTCAGAACGACGGGCACCATCGAACCTACGGACAACACCAGCCTCTAAACCCTACTACACCAGCGCCACCCGCTCGTGGTAATGACGCTTGGGCATGGGAAATAGCTCACGACAGCCGTCAGAATCGATTTCCAAACGTCGCACCCTTCACCTACGTCCCTACAATTAAACTTGTGACGATACCGATTGTATCCTATTCTCAACCTCAACCTCAATCATCGCCAAGGTTCACCGTCGACGACACAGGGTTCCCTCTCGAACGAGGCTCTTCTTTTGCAAGGACCGAATCTCCCAATATCCATTCAATATACTATGCTCCGCCCCGGCACACGCAGTACTCTGAACCCAATGTCACTATCCCGCCTCCTGGTCCACCACCTCCTACCCTTGCGTCTCTTTCCCCTCCACCTACGACCACTAACCCCCTACCTCCACCCATATATCCGCAATGGCCGTCACCTCCTGCTGTGCCAGTATTTGTACCAGTGTTCCCTGTATGGAGCATACCGCCACCCCAGCCGACCCCAGGCCTTCGCCTTCCTAGTAAGCTACCATTTGTCCCTCGTTTAGGTTCGATAGATCTAACCATATACAGGCTTTCCCTCCAACGGCCATGCATCGCCCGACGTTCGCGAAGACGGCAGACGTGGTGGGCCTTCCCATAGAAGGACTAATGAGGATGTAGTGCCTCCGCCCTGGCCTTGTGAATCTACGCAGCCGGATGCCCGCGCACCGCGACCAGACTTGTACGATCATCGAGACGGCCCCCGGCGTTGAAGAAAGTGGGACTGCAGAGATGCACCTGAGTGTTCACTTGGACAGCTTGCTAGGAGAGACATTTGAATTCCGATCATCCCTGGAGCTGTAATTTTACCCCACTCACACTCCCAAAAGCATCGACCGACTATCAATGAATGTTTAGGTTTAGACAGAATATGACAAGTAGACATTCTTACAGCGACGGAGTGCCTGAGAAAGTGTGACTACATCATATGCGGCGAAGTGCGCGCCAAAGTCATTTCACGAGCTGCGAGTATGTCACCTCGGCCTCACCCACACATCGCGATACCCATCGGTGCAGAACCTCCCTCTCACCCTTCAGCTCGCCATGTAGACGACTGGACTGACCTCCTGCCCCCCTCGGGTGACCCCCTCAATCTCTGGAGCGACGACCACCGCCATTCGACCTTCAGCCCCTCCTCGCCGAGTACCTCCAGGCCCCGCATCGTCTTTCCAGAGCCTGAGATCCCCCGGCCGGCCAGCAGGGCATCTAGCGTGCACGAGACAAGCCCGCGCTCGTACGCATTCCCCGAACCGCAGTTGTACATGTCCCCTATAGCCAGGACGACGTCTCTCCGCCCCTCTGTTAGTCATCAGAATCTCGGCCATCGGAGCGCGAAGAGCGAGTCCATGCTGTCCGCAAGGTCCAGTGTAAACCGTGGCGAGTCAAGACCGCCGTCCTTCGTCTCCACAGAGAGCAGTCCGGAGGTGTGACAATGTCTTCCTCGATATCTCTCGACTCAGCTTGCCAAGTGCTGTCTTTCCTTCTCCTTTAGTCTACCCCCGCCGTGCTTTCGGATGAACTGTCCAGCTTGACGTGTGTTGCCACTTTAATGTCTATATAGACAATATTGTTGATCACCTTCTTGCAATACATGCTTTAGTCTCGATTCCAACGAGGGTCTCCGACGCTTCCAGGCCGGAGAACTCAACGAGAACGATGAAGAGTGGCATCGCCTAGTCCCAAAAGCAGCACTTGAAACCCTCGACAAAGGGGAGATCCAACGTCAATCTGTCATATTCGAGATCATCAAGTCCGAGCGAGACTATGTTCGCGATTTGGAGCTTGTTCAAGACGTTTTCATAGACCCCCTCGTGAACACATCCCCAATACCTCAATCACGGATGCGGGGATATGTCTCCGAAGTCTTCTACAATTTGAACGAGATTCTTGTCTACCACCGTCAGATGCTGGATAGATTGCTCGAATTGCAGAGAGACCAACACCCCCTCATCACAGACTTCGCTTCCATCGTGTTGGACAGTGAGTCCCTGGCATGCAAGACGACTAAAAACATCTGATTTACGTACGTCTGCAGCAAGCTTGACATTTTGCAGCGCATACGAAGAATATATCAAGCATTATCCCTTGTCGGAAGCCTATCACCGGAAAGAGCTGAACCGGAACACCAAGTACCAATACTTTCTTTCCCAATGTTCACAGGACCCACGAATACGCAAACGAGACCTCATCACGTTTCTTTCGCGGCCAGTCACACGCCTTCCCAGGCTATTGCTACTGCTCACGACGACGCGGAAACACACGCCTGCTGATCACACAGACCTGAAGACGCTATCATTACTCATCGACCTTTTGGGCAAATTTATCAAGAGCACACAGCCCGGCATAGAGGCTGCGGAGGGCAAAGTGAAATTCTGGGCGTTATGCGAGGGCTTGTCCTTCCAGAAGGGAGAAATAATTGTGAGTGACGTTGCTGGTGCTCCTAGACAGGCACTGGACAAGTATGCATTACAGGAATTAGATCTTTACGACGATAGTCGGACGCTATTGCACTCGGGACGAGTTGCACGAAGATATACTAGCCGAACTGAAGTGACGTATACCTGGGTGGATTTAAATGTAGCTTTATTGGACAACTATCGTAAGCGGACGATACACTTCATAGGAGACTCCTTGCTCACAAACTGATAGTATTACTGCTCAAGCCTGAATCACGTCCCAGTGGTACAGCCCGTAATAATGTTATTTCACGAGTGGGTCTCCAATTTCCGCGCCTTTCGTCATTTGCTCAAGTTTGGCTATGCAAGCCTATACCCCTAGAATACCTCCGTCTAGCAGCATTTGATGCGCCACCGGAGAATCGTCGCGAGAAGGCTAGCTCGACTATCGAGCAAGCACGGTTGTTCGACTCTTTCCGTTCACGGCACCGACCAATGTATCCCTTTACTATATACCACGCCTCGGCGGTATTTATCAGAAGATATACGCTATATGCAACCAGCGAACAGGAGCGCGCCCAATGGTACCGAGCCCTCTTCGATGCGATAGGGTTGAGGCATGCTAGACAAGCGTCGAACATAGTGAGTTAATTTGACTATAACTTCTGCTCCTGAGACTTATTCGAACTGTAGTGGTTTGGGCAACAGATGATCAACGACAAGTTCTTCCGAATGCTCAGCGGTCATGCCTCTAGCAGTCGAAATACAGGGAAGATAAGGACTGCGACGTCATTTCGTGAGCAACCAACCTTCGCTTTGGAAGGCTGTCGAGACTGACGATTGGTCAGCTTACGGAAACAAGACTATGATCGCAGTCGGCACGTCTTCCGGTGTTTATGTGACTCTCCGTGGTAGTCCAGGTTAGTTCGATCCACAATCATCAAGCCTTTGTGGGAGCTAAGCTTAATCGATATGACAATCAGACTTCAAGAGAGTATTGAAGAAGACAAATACTCAGTACATCTTTGCGTTGCCAGAGTACAACAACAAGATATTGCTTCATTCAGATGACGGCCTAGAATCGTATTCCTCAGACGTAATGGCTCAGGTTATCCTCGGAACGTCGAAGCCACAAGATCTCGATAAAACCAAAGAGCGAGTCAGCGACCAGAATGCCGCCATTATATTGACGAGGATCGTGAAGGTTGGTGGACGCACCATCGGTGAGGCGAGCTCCATTCATAAACCACACACTTCGCTCACTATGCGCATACAGTGCTTTACGTAACGAAGAGCTTTTTGCAAGTGACACTGCATGCACTGGAAGTAGGCACTCCTGCGGACCTGAGTGCAAACCCGCGCCGAAGTGTCTCGTCGGGCTTGATCTCTCTCCGTTCCTTTGGCGAGGTCTGTCATCTCCTTCCGCGTTTATAGGAGCTACGTGGACATGATTTCTTCTCTCACAGCCCATCTGGATACCGAAGGACTCTCACGAAATCGTCGCTCTCCATAAAACCATCGGTGTTTGTGCAGAGCGTAGCATCTATGTGTATGACCCGACAAAGTACGACATCTGATCTCGATTTTCTGTGGCGCCAAACATTGCTGTACTGACTGTATTCTACAGCCTGAGCGCGTCGAGCACTAACGCCATTGTCATCCCCAACTTTAACGACGCGACGGAACCGATGCAGCTTCTCAGGCAGCGCTCCTCGAGTGCTAAGCCCCTCGGGCTCATAAAGGTCGCAAGCAACGAGCTACTTGTCGTCTTCGACGGTATGTCGTTGTGCGCGCCTCAATTGCTATGCGAGCCTCTCGGCTGATAGACGAGCAGAACTTGGTTGTTATATCGACAGGCACGGTGTTCCTTGTCGCTTCTCGGGATTCCTTCGTTGGGAGACGAAGGCGACGTCGTACGCTCACCGCGGCGACCACATCCTCCTGTTCTCGCCCGAGTTCATCGAGGTCCGTTCGGTGATGTCGGGGAAGCTAGTGCAGGTCATCGAAGGGCAGGACATCCGGCTCGTGCATGCTTCTGACCGGTCGATCCTGGTAGCGATGCGGGGTCCGGACGAGAAGGGAGGCAGTGGGCCGAGCGACAAGCTGGTAGAGTTGGTAGAAACTGCTGATTTGACAGCACAACACACGCCCAAAAATGTACCTGGTCTTTGGGACGAGTGGGACATGTAGCACGATACAGAAAGATGGTATAAAATCGATATCTGAGTATAATGATAGTGTGTAGTATAATGTCATTGTTCTGGAATTGATTTCTCGTAGTGTAGCAATCGATTTTTAAATCAACCGCAATCTACTCCGACAGCATCTATATCTGCGGTGAAACTATCAAATTCATGAGCTGCGGGAAAGGATGTGCAAGTGGGAACGGGAGACTAAAAGTGATATTTGGCGGTTCAACATACTCACAAGACGCACGGGAGTGATACCTAGCTAAAAACTATGCTCTTGTGTCTGAGCTTTGGCACAGCATCGTCCACTCATGAACCGGCTCCGATAGCGAGCTTTAGACCGCGGGAGTTGTCAAGCGGCTTTGACGTAAATTCACAGTTCAGAGCATGATGAAAAGTTCAATCCTGGGCCTGATAGCGTACATGGCATGAATGAACTGGCGTTGCCTGCCTCTAAAAAACGGCTCAAAGCCCGACAAGTCCTGGGGGTGGAGATTTTGCTTCGCATGGGAGTAGCGCTCCTTCCGCGACATGCGGCAAGTTCGCGGAGCAATCTTTTCATGATTTTCTCACTCGACACAGTGCAGACGACACTGCCATGGTAGTGCCTGCGTGATACGTATGAAGCATGCAGTAGATATGTTTGAACGTCGATTGAAGGGGGGTGGAAAGCTAGAACAAATTCAGGCCGTCCATGGTAGACTCGCGTGTGTTTTTACCTTACCACTGAGGCCATGCTGGCGTTGGTGGCAAACGAGCACATTTCTGGAGGATGTTTGCCATGGCCCCCCCCCCCCCTGCACGAAGGACAGTGATGACCGAGTGAGATTATTTGGTACGAATTCGCGGAAGGAAATACGGTTGTCAACAAGATGCAGGACCCCGAAAGTGAGCTGTAGAGGGTATCTCGGTTGGCGACCTCTGCGGGCACAATTTGATTCTGTGCGTCAAAACATGCATCTTGAGGTGCAGTTTACGAAGTGCGTGCTCTGCCAAAGGTGATCGCGATGACTGGAACGGAAACGAGAGGGGAGCGCAGAAGCGGGTCTAGGGCTGCAAGTGTCCGGGGTCGCGGCGAATACGTCCGCTATGAAATTGGGTGTACCATCAGCGGTCTGTGCTCTCAACAGTCCCGAGCCTCCTCTTTTCCCTCTCGTCACTTCGTCCTCGACGTCCGCCCTTTTCCTGCAGCCCCGCGGAGGCTTTCAACGACAGCGTTGCGCTCGACATCGCTTAACTCGTCTTCTTCGTCGCCATCATCTCTGCCGACGCCAAGCTCGCTGCGACGTTATCTCCAGCTTCTTGTTCTCATTCACCTCGGTTTCACTTTATAACTCTTCATCTGGCTCAACTTGTGTTTACGACTTTATCCTTTGACTTTCATCTCCCTGAGGAACCTGCTTAATGGCTGCAACTACCAGACAACCGAAGCCCCCGCGAAAGGGCGGTATGGCCGAACCTGCAGCTGCTCGGTCTGTCTCGCTGTCATTCTATATTACACCGACCTGCATGTCTAACACAATCATGTCTCCTCCGCCCGAACAGACGTCCGACAGCATGGAGTGGAGCCAGAGGATCTCCCACCTTTTCCCCTGCTATTCCCAACGCCCGCCTTCCTGGCGGTCCACAGACTCCCTCTGGTGGCAGTTTCCCTCCCTTGGGCAACACTAACGGCGTTCCACGACAGGATCGCCCTCAAGACCGCGTCCTTCAACAGATTAAAGGTCTTACGGTGCGTGCAAACACTACTCGTTCGCTCCTGTTAGCTACACCGTCAGCACTGAGGATTATGTATGCCGGAGTTATCGGCTCCGTCGTTGCCTCACATCCCAATACATAATAAGGGCTTCTGTGTTGTGCTCCGTGTCGGAACGATCACAATCTCATGCACATATCATGTCTAGGGTACGACGATCACACTCTCAACGAAGGCTGGGCAACGCTATGAAGGTGTGGTGGGACCGACAGGAAGTGAAGGCGATACGTCTGGTGTCATGCTGAAGGACGCAAAGGAGCTCTCGGCTCCCGGACAGCCCTTGAAGGAATCGCTGTTCGTGGCTGCGGCTAACATCGACGCATGGTCGTCAGGCCCGGCCGATGCTAAACTCACCAACGGCGATAGTCAGTACCTAACATGTTCAATTCTCATGTTCTTATGTCCGTCCCTAGGTTTCAAGACAGATGTGGACATCAGCAAGGCTGGGCTGGTTCGAGAGCGACCTCTTCAGGCTTGGGCGGACGACATACCGGACGGTGCAACTGCGTCAGGGACTGGCGGATCAGGACGCTACGGAGACGACATCACCTTCGGAACCGGAGCTTCCTCAGGTGGTAACCAGTGGGACCAGTTCGCCGCGAACGAGAAGCTTTTCGGCGTCAAGGCCGGGTTCGATGAGGAAGCGTACACCACCAAACTTGACCGCAATGCCCCGGACTACAAGGATAAGGAGAAGAAGGCCCAGCAGCTTGCCAACGAAATTATGTCGGTATGTAATGCCCCCTTCCTCCGCCGTTCACCGGTCTGAATAATGTTATCGCAATCCCATAAAGGGAGCCACCGGTAACTCTCATATTGCTGAAGAGCGCGTCATGAACCTCGTTGGAGAGAATGGTAGCAATGAGGAAGATCGGTTCGTACGCAGCGTTCGCCACTCAAGGCTCCATCCTTACCATCACTTTCAGCTACGGTGCTGTAGTCAGGAGTGCGAACGCTTACGTGCCTCCTGGTGCACGGAAAACCATGGGCGGAGTTACTACCCCTACTGCCCCTGCCGCGGCTAAGCCAGACATTCCCAAGGTCTCTGTGAATGGCCCGCATGGTGCCAATGTGAAGGAGACGCAGAAGCCTGCATCTCCCGCCCCGGCGAGTACCGCTAAGGTAGATCCTTACTGAGCGTTTGCTGGCTCTCTCTAATATCGGTCATGTCAGTCTACGGCAGATCCCGTACCTGCCTTCCGTGACTTTGTGTCGAACGAGCGTGATAGGTTGATAAAGAAGAAGCAGGCTATCATGAAGCATGAGATGGACAAGCGCATGGCTGATCTCGTCAAGTTCAGTCAATCCTTCAAGGTACGCAGATCGTCATACTATACATTACGCACAATCTCAAATATCGGCGGTATGGCAGCTGAACAAACCTATCCCTGAGGACCTCGTCACCATACTGGCTAAGGACGAGGAGAAACAGAAGCAAATCAGGGAGAAGTCGACGAAAGACGCGGAGTCCGCCCAAGCGCGGACAATTGGTCCTTCGAATCTCACGACAGGTAATTCCCCGTCCCTCAAACCATCTGCCACTTCAACCAAGATTGGTGGTGCACTTGCTACAAAGGCCCCAACTTCTGGATCCCCTCAACCGCCACCTTCGTCCAAGGCATCGGCCATGGTCAAGACGTCCTCGTCAGCTAGCCCCCAAGCAAAGGACACCGCTGCCTCCGGCAAGAGGATAAGCATGGTCATCCAAACGATTCCACCGTTCAAGGGCAAGCGCACCCCTAGCACGCCATCCGGAAGCTTGGCTATTACCACGACGAACGGATCCCAGCCTGCAGTCCCTGCCGCCCGTGCATCGTCTACTGCTGCGGCGAATAATGCGCCCGCGACGCCGCTTTCGCCGACCGCAGTTAACCGTCTCAACGTCAACGCTTCGTTGTTCCGTCCGACACCGAAGGTAGGCATGCAGTGACCGCTACTGCAGTCCTTGTCTCATTGTCTCCCCATCAGGGTGCTCAGTCAACTGGCTCGAGCAGTAGCTCCCCCAAGCCTAAACCGTCGGATGCCAGCCCGACTCCACAGGGCCCGCCCAACCCATTCTTTGGCACTCGCCCATTAAAGAAGACACCCCCCGTACACATCAAGGACGACTTCAATCCGTTCAAGTATGGCAAAGTCGCCGAGGCGGCGCAGATTGGTGCGTTTTTTTGGGCAAACGATGGGCCTATCTTACCAGTTCTTCAGCGCCGCAATGGCCTTACAACGGGAAGCGCTACACCACTATGTTCCCCCCCCTTCCGGCTCCTCCCCAGCCTCAGCAGTCTCCTCACATGCCCCATCCAGGACCGCCACCCGCGATGCCGCCACAGACCTTCGAAGAGAATTCGGACCCCGCTGCGCAAGCCGCTCAAGCCGCCGCGCGCACAGGATACGTCTACGCGTACCCTCCTTACGGCTATCCTGGTCAGGTCAGCGTTTTGGTAAATGCCTATTCTGGGGCAATATTGAGAAACTCGGTTTAATAGCCTATGATGCCTGGTATGCCTCCCCCACCTGGCCACATGGGATATATGCAGCCAATTCCCTACCCATACATGCCCCCACCACCAAATGGTGAGTCCTGTATTCCGCCTACTGTGTAATATGCTGATCATCGACCTCCAAGGCATGTACCCCGGCACGCCAATGGGTCAGATGCCTCGTGAGTGACTCAATAGTGGCCTTAATGGAGTCAAGCTCAACCTCGTTTAGCTCCAACCGCCTACATGCAGCCACCTCCCGGTGCCTATCCTCCGCCAAACGGTGCTGGCCCGAGACCTTCCATGCCACCCACCCCAATTCCCGCGCATACTCACCCATACTACCATCAGAGCCCTCAACGTGAGTACCATGCGTCTAGTGCGAAGTTGGGCTTGGGTCTCATTTTTATGCGCGTAGTCCAACATGCCTTGCCCTACCCCATGATGATGCCTCCCCCTGGCGGGCCTCATCACCCGTACGAAGGCGCACCTGCTCCGCCAGTTCAAATGGGCGGTGTCGGACACGCGTGAGCAGACATATCAGCCGTCCGCGGAGGAAAGGGGTGGTCTGTTTTCGTCTACCCCCGCTGACCGCGCCATGTCAAATGTCTCGTTATGAGGGGGCGCCCGAAGTGGGGGGAAAGGGAGTTTGTGCTGTGTGTAACTCGCTAGCTTGTCCGTCCTCCACCGTGCTGTCTTGGTTCCGCTCATAGTGTTGTTACTTTGCATTCTCATTGTTGTTGTCACATTGTTGTCGGAATTTGCTGGTTGAGTGGAACCCTGTCTGATTGAATGGTATCACAATGCGTAACTGGAAGACAGAGGACAAACATATGCATTACAGAATAAAAAGGTATAAGCAGGAAAACCAATAATGTAACGGAAGACAGCGTAGCCAAAACGTGTGCATCAAGTGGATTTTCGGCCATCCTTGCCGCCTAGTATAGCTAGTCCGATCTTCTTTAAAAGTCCTTTCAAAGTGTTACTCGCCCGATTGCAGTTTGCCTTCAACCACACTTCCATCTCCTCTCGCAACGCGCCCATTTCGCCGCACAGCGGCAACTGACCGTCCGGATGAACAAGCGTGGGGTTGAGCAACAAGTCGAACATCCGTGTCCACAGCTCGCCTTGCCAGTATCGCTTGAACGGTGAGGATAGTTTGTACCTTAGCTGACCATTCGGTCCCAGCGGCGCAGGCACGACAGAGGACGCCTCGATGTACTTGCCGTACAGCATGCAGTATATGATGCCAGCGAGACCAAAGTAGTCCGTCTGATACGTCCACGGTCGACCCTCACGCATCTCGAGGCAGTCGCGCGCGTCGGTCGGCCAGTCGCCCGTAAACTGCTGGTTCGGAGGAAAGAGTTTCGCGTCGATTGTCCGCCCGAAGTCGATCATCTTGATACCCTTGTAGCACCAGCCACCCTCGCCCGTCGGATCGTACGTGGCGGACCAGGCTGCCGCGGGCCCTGGGACGTCCTCGAGGCGGAGGAGGCAGTTGTCGATCTTGACGTCGCCGTGGATGAACCCCGCACTATGTAGGCCCTCGAGGAGGCGGAGAAGCTCGATGGAAAAGAACATGACGAGCAGCTCGTCCAAGCATGCGCCTTGCTGGGTTATGCCCGCTTGTGGAGCGCGGTTCACGATGTCAAGGAGGGTGCCTTGTTTTCGAAGTTCGAGTACGAGGAAGCTCTCGTCTTTGAATGCGTACAAGGTGGAAGGTGTGATGATGGAGCGTTTGAGTGTTGACGAGACAGTGTGGTGGATCCGTCGGAGTACGTGGAATTCCCATATACTGCGCGGTTTGACGACCTTGAGCGCGACTTTCGGGATCTCGTCTTCGTCATCCTCGTCGTCAAAGTCGTCCTCATCCTCGACATCGACATGTCGCCCGCGCTTCTGCGCCGCTGCGTCGACGTCGACAGCTTCAAATACAGCGCCGAACCCTCCCTCGCCGAGCTTGGCAACAACGTCGTATCTTTGACCTCCAAGCTCTACTGTCACTACGTCTTCATCACACCCACCAGCGCTGCCTCGAGAGCTGTTGCCGCTGCTCTTCCTTTCGCGTCTCCTTGCGAACTTCTGCAAGCTATCGAGCCTGCCGGACTCATATGCGCGCAGATCATAGAAGCCTGCGTCAACTGGAATGATGGAAAGCAGAGAGGCGATTATGGTTCCCTCGAATGGATTGCAAGGATTCGGCGGCGCGAAGGACGACGCGCGCGCTATCGCATCTGAGAGGCTCAGCGTCCCCGTGCGCTCCTCCACCATCCCGACGTCTTCCTCCTCATCCTCCCATTCGTCGTCCTCCCTCAGCTCCGCCGCCAGCATCTCCGCGTTCTCCTGCGCCGCCTCCAGGCCGCGATGTGTGTACGCCCTGTGCAAGCTCACGCTCCCCGGCGTGCCCCTCGCGCTCGGCGCCTGCCCATTCGACGTGTACTCCTGCGTGCGCTCGGTGATCGGCGTCATGAGGTTGAACCGCCCCAGGCGGCCCTGGTATGCGCGCCCACTGCGCACCTCCTCCTCTGCCTCCTCCGCGTAGTACTCGTCCTCGTACTCCTGCTCGGCGTCGCTGTGCGCTGGGGTGTGCGCGTCGAGCGCGTCGACGCCGACATCCATGCCAAGCGGTGGGTCGTCGAGGTCCGAGGACGAGCCCGATTCGTCGTAGTACTCGCCGCTGCCCATGGCCATGGGGTAGGCACCATCTGCATCGGATGAGTCGGTGGAAGTGGACGGTGTCGACCAAGATTGTAGGGGTGTATGGGAACGTTCGCCGAGGGGTGGGCGACTCGATGGAGGAAACTGCTCTGGCGCTGGCGCGGGGGGTGCAGATGCAGATGCAAAAGAGTCGACGAAGGCTGTGAAGGCGGGTTTGCGTTGGGCTGCCGCAGGAGCAGATGCGTTATCGTCCGTCGAAGCTGTACTTGAGGCCATGGCGTTCGCTGAGGGCGGTCGGCTGAACACTTTGAACGGCTGGACCGGTTGTGTGGGCTTGGGTGCTACGGGCTCCTCTGAAAAGACTGGCTTCCGCGATAACGCTGAAGGTCGGTTCTCCGATGGCGCTGCGGGGGTGAAGACGGTGAAGACCTTCCGTTCTTCTGCCGGTGGCGCAGGCTGAGACTCCTCTCTCTCATCTTCGGTTATATTGCTCAACGCAGAGGGTCCTTTACGGATGCGCGGCACTGGGCCACCATTTTCATCCGACTGAGCCGCCGGTGTTGTAGGATCTTTAGTGGTAAGGGCTCGTCGCGGTTCGCGCCCCAGACTGGGGGTTTGTGATAGCGCGGAAGGATCCGTGAAGACTGAGAACTAGAGGGGTGTTTCTAAACAACCTTGTAACATGCCATGGCAAATTATTTACCTTTGCAACGCCTGGAACGATCGCATTCTCCTTCGCATTCCTCCCCATCCCTGCGTTCTCGTCTCTGAACACCTGCAACGGGGTCTTCGCGTTCTCATCCCGGAAGACTTGCATCGGTGTCTTCGCATTCTCGTCCGCCTTCGCCTGCCTTAGTGCCGACTGCAACGTGCCACCCCCCGCAGGGGTTATCGGCTCGATTCTGCGCACAGGCGCGTACTTGCTACCCGCCGCGGGGCCGTTGCCCATCGTCTTTTCCGGAGAATTGTACATCCCAAAGACGTCGGCGAGGGCCTCCTTCGTCGCGAGCGTGACGGTCGGCTCGGCATAGCCGCCGACGTAGCCGCGCCCCTGCACCGTCCGCTCCGACTCGTCGTACCCTCGCCGTCGCATGGATGCCTTAGGCTGGCTGGCTGCAGCACTAGAACTGCTAGAGCCGAGAGAAGGGGGCGAGGCGAAGCGCTGCATTTCCGAGGGAGGTGGTGGGCCCCATTTCTTGCCTAAAAGACCCATCGAACGTGCTCGGACCTCTTGTACGCTGTATTCCATGCCGTCCTCTGTGAAGAGCGCAGAGAGGTTAAATCGATATCGCTCCGGACGCTTGCCCGGTGGAGTAGGCATGAGCATAAACTGGTAGCGTGTATGTCCGTGTTTCGTAATCGAAGGGTGATTGAGGAGGTCTGGCGGTACAGGCATCGAGGACGTTACCTGCTCGGTAGATGTGCTTGGTACCCCTGCGGATGCGGGAGCTGAGGACGACGAGGACTTCGAATGGGAGGAGCGGAAGTTCTTGAGGGGCTCCTTGCGGATAGCCTTCACTTCTGAAGGCGCGTCCCTCCATGCTGAAGCAGATGGTAATGGCACTGATGAAGGGGGCGCGCGGGGGGGAGCAGGGGCTTTCACGGCCGCGCGGGCCTGGAATTCAGCATGGCGCTTTTTTAGTCGCTCAGTGGGACGAGCTTTTCGCTTTATACCGTGCAAAAAGACCTTCTCCGCATCTTGTATTCTGTGTACAGAGAATATGAAGGTCTTCGTCCTTCGATCTGGAAGCGTAGCACGCACCTTCCGACCCTCTCGAGTGCTGCTGCATACTCTTCATACACCTGCGCATACACCTTTCCGATTTCATTCTGAACGAGAAACTTGTAGACCTGGACTGCGACGTTTGTCCTTTCGTCATCTACATATGCCGCATATAGCATCCATAGCTTCGTGTAGCGTAAATCACCCTTGTACGCGGCGTCATCCTTGAACTGTCGCGTCGCCTCTTCGAGGAGCTCGAGCAGCCCTGACTTCGGAATCAAGGTCGCTGGGTAGCTATCGATCGTCCACTTGATGAACGTTTCATACGCGGCGAGTGGGTCCTCCTCTTCCTCGAGCGCTGTCGTGAGCTTGGTGCGGTAGGCTTGCCGTGTCTTGTCAAGTTGTGCGAGGTCGGCCATCGAAGGGGTGAGTGTCGCCGCCGCGGCGGATGTCTGTGGAGGAGGTGTCTTGCGGGCGCTCGCCTGAGCAGCCTGAGCAGTCGGATTGGCTGAGGTCCAGGAGAAAGATGCGGAACGATTAACCACGCGTCTTCCACGTGCACACGTGATCGCGCTCCGTCTTTGGCGCCCACAAAGTCATAATGAATATGTTATACTCACAAAGTTCATAGCTTATGTACCGGTCCACCTTCTCGCACAAATGGAAGTGTTTGCTTCAATCAACTAAGTGGTGCTATATAATTACGATATAGTGTCCTTGTCGATAAGACGATTCCATAACGATCCACGACTCGGAGTACTAGATCGAAGATTATGGCGTGGAAACATTGTAGATGCTGAGCACATCGGTCGCATTGGTAACGGTGCTATTGATGCCACATGCGCCTGGTGGACGATGAGCCAATGGAGCCACGTAATGCAAGCTTAACTCACCAATGAAGTCACCATATAACGACACTCTCTGTTGAACATAGCTCGCAAAGTCTTCGAACGCGCATGAGTCTCCAGGGCCGTCCTGGCATCCAGGGATCGGAATCGGGAGTTCACTAACACTCTAATGAACGGCGCCGTCGCGTTCGCTGAACCCTCCGCCTGCGCTGCATCGTTCGTACATTCCAATCACACGATACCGACATGGCCCAGAAAAGGATGTCGCTTTCACGCGCGCCCGTAGTTGATCTCATCGCTGGGCATTGTGTTGTTTACATTGAGCCTCGGATAATACGCGGAGTTGTTGAAGAGGCCGAGTGCAGTCAGGACGAGGGGAGGTTGTTCCCTATGACTGAAGGATAGATGCAGCGATTGGTTGAAAGGCGAGTGGGTGTTGAAACGTTGACCCATCCTAGTGCAAAATGTCAAGCGCGCTGCGGACCCATGGCATGCCGAGCTGAGGGGCGATGGGATTACCATAGCTAAACAGTGTTTTAAATGGCAGTATAAATGCAATAGTGCAATAGTGAGGTGATACCTACCCAATGCTGTGAAAATACATGAGATCATTCCCATACTCCAAAAACTTAACCATTCTTCCGGGGTAAAGACGTTGCAGAAGTCCGCCTTGTTACGAATGACGGTATCGTACCCGCATAGCTGTTGCACCCCCACGATATCGTCGATGGTAAAATTGAACCCAGGGACCCCTTCCTCGAAACGGGCGATCGTTGGAGCTGTGTACCTGTCGTACCAAGCGCCAGATTGGACGGAACCCATGGCAGAGTCGAACCTTGGGTAGGATGTCTGCATATGACAAGTCAGGACGTGCGAAGCGGAATGACAGGGTATGACATACATGTTGCGTAAGCGTATTGGCACTAGCTTCATCGCCTTCATAAGTGCCCGCCATACTGACGTTCTCACTGTTCGGCAGGGCAGAAATAAAGGCCTCCGTCATTTCGACATCGCGAGTAGCTGAGAACTGTTGAGCAAAATTCCCGCCGTCTCATAGCTTTATAAGGCTCACCCGATGCTGACCAAATATTGAACGAACCTGAAGATGTGTCAAATAGATCTCCATAGGTTTTACTGAAAACGCCAGCGAGAGCTTTTGCAGCAGCCATGCCCGAAGGAGTCACACTTTTGATCTGCGCCGTTGCGTTCGTGATGGGGGATGTGTAGTTATCTAAAAACGGCAAGTCAAAGGTCTTTGCGAAGGTCAACTTGTCCGTAAAGTTGTTGATTTTCGATAACAAAGGTGATAGGCATGTTTCATAGTCGAACTGTCTGTCACATTAGTACGTCAATCGTATACAGTAGTCGGTTTGAGTCTCACGTCGTTAGCATAGATTTTTGAGTAGCGTATCATATACACCGCCTTTTTGACTGCACAACCGGAAGGCGGATAGGGGTTAAGGCCCCGGAGCGTCGAAGTACGGACCTATGCCAGCGAGATACTCCAGGACGTCAAACTGGTAGCCTTCAGGACCTGTGAAGATTTGTCTTTTGTCTTCACAAATATTAGCACAATGCTCCCAGATGAGAATATGACTCACGATGGGGAATCGTCACTCGTCGACCGACCACGTTCTTGGTGCGGCTTCCACGAGGTATGCAAACCCTGTAAGCCCGAGACAGGAGATGCCAGCAAACATCTTCGATTGTGTAGAGCTGGATGAAAAGTCGGAGAATGGGTTACAGTACAGCCATCATTGCAATGGACGTGGACTTTATATCTTGTAAGCGGCGCTAAGCGGCGTCGTTTTATTCGATGTGATTGGCGTGGTGGGGGGTTTGTTGTGGTGCTCTAATGAAGGCGGAGCAAGTCCTCATTTTTGCGAATCCTGAAAGTGGCTGAGTACGAGCTCGGAGCTGTGATGTCATAAGTCCCTGTGTTGGGCGCGGGGCGCGAGCTTCGAGTAGCCTCGCTATCGAGGAGCATCGTGCCTTGTATCTAGCAATAAACGTCGCAAGGACGAATGTTTTCTACCAGACTTCATTTCAGGTCAAAACTTGGAGAGGTGATGCAGCAATTTACGAACTTGACATGGTGGAACGGAAACACTTAAGCGCGAGTTTTGTGTGTCCGTGGAGGTCCGTGGAAAGACACAGATCAAGCGCCAGCTCCTTTCCTCCGTCCTCCGAAGACCGACTTGCAATCTCCGTTAAGAAATGACTTGAGCTGGTACCGTTCATGCCACCTTTTAGATTTTCCCGTATATCTCGCTCTTCTCAGTACATGCAAGGCCCCCTTCATTCCACACTGTCTGGAACATCTTCAGCCACGATTGTTCCCACAACACCTCGCCTGCCTCGGCTGCCTGTACCGGACTTGCATCAGACTCTCCAAAGGTACCTTGCGTCCCTCGAACCGTTCGTCCTAGAAGGCTATGGCCGCGACTCGGCTCAACTTCAGACCATGTTTGCCACGCGCAAGCAATGGGCAGATGACTTTGAGCGCGGCGTTGGGTCCGTCCTACAGGAACGGTTACGAGGTCAGCCGTTCCCCGAATGTCACGTATCATCGCTGTGGTGCTGATGGCCCAAAGCACTCGATAGAGCATCGCCGAACAATTGGCTTGACGATAATATTTGGCTGAAGAAAGCCTACCACGAATGGCGTGCACCCTTAGTCGTGAATTCGAATTGGTGGCTGTCGTTCAAAAACGACCAAACCGTGCCGCAGGAAGTTCTGCTGGGGCATGGTGGTGACGTTGCTAAAACAGGGTGTACCGCATGGCAAGTCCGAAGGGCGGCTTGGCTGATTCACCGATTGCTCGAGTTCAAGCAAAAACTTCAGAAGTACGTCTTCTGAAATTTCGTGTGTACATATGAGATTAATGTTGAGTGCCAAGGCAACTCGTTTACCCGGAATCGACAAAAACAGGTATCTACAAACCATCCTGTCCTTCCACACCCTTCACATAATCGTCCGCTGTCTGGAATAGGTATCTGGTTTCGGCATTCGGCAAGCAAAATCTTCAACGTATGTCGGATACCACAGGCTACATGTGACACTGCCTCGTCGCCTCCTCCGCCATCTCTGCAGTCAGGAAGAACCGTGTTACTGTTCGTACACGACTGGATGTATGCGGTAGAAGTACTGAACGAAGATCTCACTCCCATCTCGGCGGGAGAGCTGGAACGGGCTCTACTCCAGGTCGTATTTGACGTATCGCGAAGGCTGGATGCAGAAGAGCGAGCTGTCCCAATATCAGTACTTACTGCTGACGAGCGAGACCGCTGGACAGAGGTGAGCAATTTCCGTTCCCGGGCCGATGCATTCCAGAGATTAAACGCCAACAGAACTACCAACATCTTCTCTCCTTGTCTCCATACAACCGTGAAATTGCGACCATCGTCCACCATTCGATTATCGGCCTTAGCCTCGATCACTATACATACGCACTGTCCTCCCCACCCCAACAAAACCCACTTCCTACTCCCGATACGCAGGAAGAAATGGACGCACACCTACACAACATCCGCTCGTCGCATCCAGCGCACCCGGGCCGCAACCGTTGGTTCGACAAACCGCTCACCCTCATCGTCGAGGCGAACTCGCGCGCGGGTGCCATGGGCGAGCACTCGCCCGTCGACGCACTTGTGCCGAGCATCGTGTGTGACTATGCCGTTGTGCACGATATCGAACCAGACGAGTTCAGCGCGCCGCTTGGATTGAGCGAACATGAGATTTCGGCCGTGCCGCGCCGGTGGAGACGACTTGACTGGGACGTGGACGAGCGAATACGGCGCGAGTGCCTCGAGGCGGAGGAACGAGTGCGGAATATCGTTAAGGACTCGGACAACAGCGTGCTTTGGTTCGATGCTTTTGGCACGGACTGGATCAAGCGAGGTGTGCTCTCGTCCGTCGCTGGCTGCGTGTGTATGTGGAGACTGACCATGGTGCAGCTAGCCTGTCGCCAGACAGCTTCATCCAGATGGCATTGCAGCTCGCGTGGTACAGGACACGTCATTGCTTCACGGCGACGTACGAAACGACCCTAACGCGACTATTCCAGAACGGTCGGACGGAAACCGTCCGCTCGTTGACCGCAGACACGCGTGCGTGGGTGCTGGCGATGCAAGACCCCAGCACATCGGTACGTCTGACCTCCTTACCTCGGATCTGAGCTAACACTGTCTACTCTATGCAGCCTCAGACACGCTTCGCTCTCCTGCAAACAGCCATCAAAACCCATGCTAACCTCACGGGCGCTGCTATGAGAGGCCGCGGCATTGATCGTCACTTTCTTGGGCTCCGATGCATGATGCAGCCTGGTGAGAGGCACGAGCTTTTTGAGGATGCCCTCTTCACCCAGAGCCAGACCTGGAAACTCAGTACAAGTGGGCTCAGTGCTGGTGATCAATGGCGTGGTACAGGGTTTGGCTCACCTGAGCATGATGGCTATGGGATTAACTGTGAGCTTCTTTATCTTTGTGATTCACTCATCCCTCATGCTGTGTATAGATACTGCTGGGTTTGAGGTCATCAAGTTTGGGATTGAGTCAAAGTATTCATGTCCTGACACATCCACACGTATTTTCAAGGAATCTATTTCATCTGCTTTACTAGACATGCAGACTCTGTGTTCTCAAGCTAGTCATGCACACTTATAGTTTACATTGCAGCAATGACAATCATTTACAATACAACCAGTTGAATGGTAAAAAAAGTACAAGAGTGGCTGTTGAAGCCAGTGCCTAGCAGACCATACAAAACCTATCAACCTAGGCTTATTTATGCCTCAATATCCACTGCTCCCTCTACAATGGCATCAATGCTGCACCATGCATTATCTCCAAATGCATTTGCCATGCGACCAACCAAAGACTGCGAACCTCTTCCAGTGATAAGGAAGTCCCAATTGCTGCAAATATACATGGCCTTTTTGCAACGACTAAGCATGACATTGGTGCGGCGGATGTCTTTAAGAAAGCCAAGGTCTCTGGACCTCACAAGAGAGATGATTATGTGGTCATCTTCATTTCCTGTTGCACAATTAATGTAAGTGATTTAGAAAAAAAAAAGTATATTTACCTTGAAAGGAGTCCACATTGTAGCATTTATTGTGCCAGTTGAGGCCATGAGCCTTAAGAGCAGTTTCCATAGTGGCCCTTTGGGCATCATACGGAGAAATTATGCGATAGCTAGCACCAATGTCTTCCAACTTGGTAGCAATTTTACAAACTGCCTCACATTCCACTAGATTCTAATAACGTGATGGAAAGGAGTTTAATATTAAGTTGCTAATCTGCTTACCTTCCAGCTTTTGCCGTGCATTTGCTCTTGACTTCCAGGAATATCTATAAACCAGCATGCAGGAATGGTGATTTTGTGGGATGAGCGAAGCTGGCCCTCATACATGGCATCAGAGATAAATTCTCCAATGCAAACTGGCATGCGATCTGAAAAAAAGAATAATTATAAATTCAAATTTATTGCAGAAAAAAGTGCTCACATTGAGTGTCAAGAAATTTAGCTTGAGACCTTAGATGAGATATTTCAAAAATACTCTGAATGTCTTTGATGTCCTCTTGCCCAAAAGGAGGCACTAGGCAGTAAAGTGAATTAGTCAAAAAGTACACAAATATGGAGAAATAAACTTGCATTGTTTGTCATCACCAATAAAGCACAGCTTTTGAATGGTGGGAAAAGCCTTCAAAGGGGCCATGTAATTGGAGGCAGCTATTTGACTAGCCTCATCAACTACAACAGTCTTGATAGGAATCTTGGAAGTGAACAAATTAATCCTAGGGTTGGATAGCATGCTGAGTGTGCACAGAATAACACGACACTCCTTGAGGCTCTGATTGAGCATGGGTCCTGCCTTAAAGTTACCAGACTTGATAATGTTTCTGCTGATGGACTGGTACAAGTGCTCATGCCTGAACATAAACATCAAAACTGACTACCAATATAAATACAACACTTACCAGTCAACATGAAAGTCGTTTGACACTAAAAGCTTCCAATTTGCAATGTCCATATCAGCCAGCTTTTCAGCAATATTCTTCACAGCGACATTGGATTGGGCTACCAGCCAAATGCCTGTTTGTCCTGCATCCATAGCAGAATGAACAAAGGCAGTGATGACCTACAGAGTATGTGAGCCAAATTCTGATCAATGCTAAAACATGTTTACTGTAGTCTTTCCAGTCCCAGGAGGGCCTTGAACAAGTACAATGCGACTGTCATTATTCAGAGCAAGCATAGCATGGATAGCTTCCTGTTGCGAGTCATTAAGGGGGCGCTGAGTGAATGTGATAGGTGGAACGGCATCAAGAGCTGGCATGGCCTCTGGCCAAACAACTTCCTTTCCATCTGGAAAGATAGTGCGGAGGAATGGATTATTGAATGTCTCAGATTCGCCCTGTAGCACAGCGAGGATGGCAGAGGCCTTATCCCGATCGGCCATGGTTGGCCCACTTGTCCCAATAGTGGTGACAGAGTCCACATACTTGCCCTCCATGACAACGCCGTTGCGGGCTTTGATGACGGCTTGGCGCCCGCTGACTGACTGGGTGCGGCCTGCAATGGTGTACTGGGCACCAAAGTCATCGACGACATTAATGAGGATAGCACCTGACTGAATGGCTATGCCTTAGTAGCACCCAGAAGCACAGGGTTGTGCCGTACGTACATTATCCTTTTGGATGCGATTCTGAAAGCGCTCAGACTTGAGTTTGAACTTGTTGTTCTTCGCCCCAACGGCGGTGAATTCGTGGTGAGTCACGCCGGGCTTGGCTGCATCGAGACGCTGATCTGATCGCATGAACTGCGCGAGGACAGTCAACGTCTACCGAGACTTGCATCAGACCACTTTCAACTTGACTTCGCACTACACACCTCCGTGGCCATATCGAACGTATTGATGCGTGGAACCTCAGCAAATCGTAACTCCATATCGCTCACGGATGGCACGAATCCCGCCAACCAGGCTCGGAGCGGGAGGATGCGCGGGGACTTCTTCTCATCCCAGGGCTGCTCCTTGAAGGCTGCATCGATATTCGTCGAGGATATGTTCGGGCTCTTGGTCGAGCTGACCGCGAAGCTAACCGCCTGCGAGACATCGCGAGTCGCGTTCTCCTCGCCGGTGCAGCCGCTTTGTATATCGATCGCGCCTGTGAGACGCAAACGCTGGTCGTAGTATAAAGAGAGCGCAATGGGACCCATGTCGAATGCGTAGAAAAGGTTGTTGGGATTGCAGAACAGCTCGTCCGCAAGGGCCTGGCGGCCGGGCGATAAGGTCTCCGACTCCCGATTGTTGCGGAAGCGGACGAGGCGGACATTGGGCCCAAGGGCGACCGCGAGAGCCGTGAGTCGTCCCGCGCTGGTGTACCCTGCGGCGAGTCCGATGTGGCGCGGCTTGGTGGGAGCATCTTTCAAGAATTCTGCAAGGGACTCGGAGGTCACCTCGTCGTCCCAGACCGTTTGGGCGAGGATCTGGGGACAAGACATCGACAAGAAGTTCTGGTCCAATTTTCGAACAGGCTCGGGACTCGGAGGCATGGTGGTGAGGAGATGGCTGCAGGATACAGGTGCGGTAGTATGCAACTTTCAGCTATGGGCCATCCGCAGCTCTGTATTGTGCACTTCTGGGCGGTCTGGCAATCGATATGGGACAAAGCAAGGAGGGCGCGTGGTGAGCCGCTGTTTTGCTTCTCTCCTGCCTTTCTCAACAACTATCTCTCATCAACCCACGTACTCGTATGAGCTCTGAATTGCGAGTCGTATTGCCACTGTTGAAACACCCATAGTAGCGGATTATCGGACATCTCTTAAATGGAGGCTTTGACCAGAATTTATGTCACAATGTCATATCAGCTGCCATCTTTCGCAAAGGGCGTGCATCATCGCAGTCTACGGAGGCAGTAAACCAACGCTACGACCGTACGACGAAAATCAGAGCCAGGAATCAGGATCAGCCAGTTTCCCAAGGGGATGAAAATATGTAATCGAGGGCTTATTCATCCTTATCCGACCTACAATCCTACAAGTGTCGCTTTGTAGAAGAACCATAGTACTTACAACTTGCTGAGAGCATGGCATATACCACAAAAAGAAACCAGATTTAGGCCCTAATCTAGAGAGGTTCGACAGTAGCTATCGCAGAATTGAGCGGGATATTAGAGTCTGTAGGCAAACTGGGATCGAACGTGATCTTCGTCTCAGGACGGAATATCAAGCAGTGAGTTGATCCTCCGAAGTGGAACATGCCCAGCTGGTCGCCCTTCGCCACCGTCTGGCCCGTCCTGACAGTAATCTCGCAGGTCGACACCTCCGCCATGCCGACAGCCATGAAGCACATGAGGCCGATAGCGGGGTTGTCGGCCTGGATGTAGATGATCGCGCGGGCGGCGGTGGAAGTGATGAAAGCCTGCGAGTTGTTCGGGCCCGCGGGGTCGGGAACTGGCACGCCGTCGTCGCCGACCTTCATGCCCCACTGCTTCGTGGATGCGGTTCCGTCGCTGGTATCGATGACCTCGTACTGGAAGCCCATGGTGGGCGACTCTGCGTAGTACGTGCCAGAGACCATCTCCGTGCGCACGATCCTGCCGTTCACGGGACTATGCCAGCGGTGGTAGCTGAGCGCGCTGAGGAAGGCCTGGTAGATGGTCCCTCCAACAAACAGCTCCGCGGAGGAATCGTTGTTGAGCATGTAGCGGAGGTTGTAAGGTTCGCCCTTGATCCAGAAGTGGTCGCTCGCCTTGACGTTCGGCTGAATGCGGTAGATGGTGGACTCGCAGGCATTGTTGACGACGTCATTGTTGTCAGCGAGTATGATGGGACGGACACCTTCCTGGAACCGGCGGGTGAAGAAGTCGTCCCAGGAGACGTAACCGTGATACGGAGCGGTGGGGTCGCAGACGAACGTGGTGTCGAAATTAGGCAGAGCGATGCTGGCCTGGAGTCCGAACCAGCCGTTCGCGGAGTCGGTGAGGACGTAGCGAGAGTCGGAGGTCGTCAGGAAGGCGGACCAGGAGTAGAACATCTTCTTGAACATCTCGTTCACGCGGGGGTCGCAAAACATCGCGAGCCCTGCTGGCGTGCCCATTGGCCAGTCGAGGATAGCGTTGATGGGGAACCCCACGAGATCGTTCTCCTCGTACTCTGGCGCAGTAGTGATGATGTGGTTGAAGAGCCGCAACATACACATGTAGTTGCGGACCTACAGATTATGCACTATCAATACCATTATACTGTCTAAAAGCCTTGTAGACATACCTGGGGGTTTCCCTCGCCTTTAGGGTTGTCGTTGTACGGCGGCTTGTCAGGAATTTGTTCGAACATTTGATGAAAGCCCATGTAGATGACTGGGTCGCTTTCAATGAAATCTTTAAACTCCTTGATCACTGGGTGGAACTCGCGGTTGATGCGAGAGGGATGCTCGACATAGGCAATAACTTTTGCGAGCCATTTCTCCAGCACGTTCTGGTCATTGGGAAGCCAGCCACCGAGACGGTGTTGCATCCAACGAGCAGGACGTTGTTGATTACCAGTCTGCATTTGCAGCCGTGAGTAAAATATAGTCAAGGGGAAACAAGTATGACTGACGTCCATGGTGGATAGATTTATAGGATGACGGCGAGGATCGAAACTATGAGGATTGGTATCAATAGGTTGTTCGCGCCCGTTTATATGCAGGTTCGAGCGTCAGGCAGGGAGAGTTCGTCCTGAGGCATCTTTCTCGTTATAACCATAAATAAAGCAGCGAGGTCAGCTGCAGTGAGGGCGTGAGCTATCTTCCCTGCACTGTGGCACCAGAGAGCCACCCACGTATTGAGACGCTGAAAGTTTGGCCACCATTCTGAGTTCAGGTGTCGCTGGAAATGGTTAGTCTATGGCACAAACGTCAACGAAAGCGAGAGAGTCCTACGGACTCGTCGACGTACTGAGTCAGGTGGGGACTCAACATCAAGCGTGCCTCATCTAAAGAACTGATATGCCAAGGGTCAGGGGTAATATTCGGACCACCCATGGACGTAACTTTCATCGTGGTAAAATGCTACGAGCAAGAAGCAATGTCATGGCTCACAGATACGGTAGTGCCATGCATAACCTGTGGAAAGGTTGTGCTACTACACGGTGCCATCGAACGTGCCTCATCGAAGGGATCGATATGCCAAGGGTCAGGTATTCGGACTAAACATAGACGTGACTTTCATCATGGGAAGACGTGGTGACATGGTTCACAGATACGGCAGTGTCATGCATAACCTATCGAAAGATTGTGCTACCACAGGTCAGTCATCCGATCTGAAGCACGCCGACCGACGAGGGAGACTTACTATTGAAGAGAGGTTCGTAATGTGTGTGGGATACTCTGGTAAAACGTAATCAGGGCCACTTGAATGGGCCTCTCATGGGTCCGGATGATTCAAAGTTATCTGGAACGGCTCGATGGGACACGTCGCCCGCCAGGTCTAAGCAGTAAATTCCAACTAAACTGGAGTGCCTGGTTCGTCTCAATCGGGCGGATACTTCATACCGATTGACAATTGCTAAGGGGTACGCAATATGTTCTGAAAGCTAAGTAGTACCACTCAGTAGTGCTGCAAGATGTGATGGGGCGAAACATGGGCTGTATAATTTGTAAGCGCGCGCGCGATAGTTTGCCATCACGTGCCTCATGACGAGCGTGACAAGTCCGAGTCCGCTCTGCTTTCGAAACTGGTTACCCACCTTTACCGCATCTAATTACGCCAAACAATCATCTGCAGTGCTAAACAATGGCCACTCTGACAGTATTAGGCATTGGCGCGGTCGCTGCTGCTGTAGCTGGGCGGCAGTTCCTTCGGAGAGCAGGAAAGGGTGCCGCGGAGGAATTCGTCAAGGGTGGCTTCAAGGCGAGGATGGATCGGAAGGAGGCCATCGAAATCCTTGGGCTCAAGTATGTTCTTTGGAATCTGACTGATACCTGCGCTAATGTGTGCATCACTTAGGGACGGTGCTTCATTGAAGAGCAAACTGAAGGACGCGCACCGACAAATCATGATTGCCAACCATCCTGACCGTGGCGGCTCGCCATACCTTGCAAGCAAGATCAATGAAGCGAAAGATATTTTGGAGAAGGAGCTGAAGCGGTGACGGACATGATCTCTTGGCTCATTCTGAATGTGCGTAGTGCTTTGTCACGAATACCAGGTATGCTCACCGCTCTACAGTGTCGCTCATGCTATCTAGATACCTATACTACTGTACTATCCTGTAATATCACCACCACGCCCCATTCATTCTACATTTGACATATCTAACTGTCCGAACCGAGCTACTTCATTATTGCAACTCACCCATTTACTAAAATCCTGCTGACTAAGCGCTTCGCTTTCTACCCACACCTTTCGCAATGTCTTCCACCAACGAACTCGCTCCATCCAAGCTCGGCACGAAACAACAGCACGTCGGGCAATCAATACATTTCAACCACTCACTGACTTCACTGTAGTTGGGATGATGTGTACTTGACCGAATTGAATAACTTCCACGAGATCGGAGATGAAGGAGAAATTTGGTAAGTTCAACTGCACGCCTACACGACCTGCACATCTAATCTTGACCCAGGTTTGGAGAGGATAGCGTAGAGAAAATGGTTGACTGGGCGCAAGACTACATCCCAAAAGATCCCGCCCCCACCATACTAGAGGTCGGCGCAGGAAACGGTGTCCTGCTCTTCGCTCTTCAAGAAGCCGGATATGACGGCGCCCACATGCTCGGTGTGGATTACAGCGAAGGGGCCGTAGACCTGGCACGCAGAGTGGGGTCTTCGCGGGGCGATGGATGTGCGGACGTCAAGTTCGAGTCCTGCGATTTTCTCAAGGACCTGCCAGCTGGGCTGGACGGCACGTCGGACGCAAGATGGGATTTTGTGCTAGACAAGGGCACTTTCGACGCCATTGCACTCGCGGATAAGGACGCGGCAGGCAGATCGCCCGCAGACGGTTATCCGCTTCGCATAGGGCAAGTCGTGAGACCAGGGGGGTATTTTCTGATTACTTGTAAGTAGTCTGTCATCTATCCGTCACCCTTCTCACGAGGTTCCCATAGCATGCAATTTTACTGAGGAGGAGCTGAAATCGAAGTTCACTGCGCCAGAAGTTACCTTGCAATATCAGTACGGGTGCATCCTCGTCCTGTGTTCGTCCGACTGACTCGCGGCTCTCTAGCTCTCGCGTCCCGTGGCCAACCTTCTCGTTCGGTGGCCAAAGTGGAAATGTCTACTCGACAGTAGCATTCTACAAGCCTTCTCAATAAACCCAAAATTTTTGCGCTAGGTGAAGTAGATGTACCGGTACTTTTGATATTCCGGTGTGCTGTTTGTCTCCAAGAGGTCAATCACAGACCAGCAACAACATCCACGCCCGTCCGCAGAGTGTCCCTTGCCACCTTGTTAGCCCACTTGAGGAACCCTTTCCCGCCTTCGTCATCTATCACCTGTCCGAAGATCTCTCCAAGGAAGTAAACAAGCCCGAGTCCTAAAGCTTGTATGCGAGTCGCTTTGATGAAAACCTCTTCGATAGACCCTCTATTGCGAGTGCTTGGGTAGTCCTTGGGGTCAGACGTGAGCATGGGGGTGGACAGTTGGGTGCTGATTAGGAGATGGGTGAAGAGCTCTTGGAAGAAGCGCTGAGTCGTGATTTTGAGAACGGTGAAGTCCACGGGCTGAGAGCAAATTTACGTTAGCACCCGTCGTTTAAAGAGGTCATGAAGCTGACCTTGAGAATGGCAAGTGTGCAGCAGTCCTTGGCTAGCCACCACGCATACGCTCGTGCAACATTCCGCTTTCTCGTTTCCGAGATCTTCGTCAAGTCGAAACCAACCACGGGGCCGTCATCCTTCAAGTTCTTGAGTACCTCCGCACCGCCGACGGTCGTTTCACCAAGGTCTCGTAGGAAATCCCACAGACAAAATTGCAGTGTGACCTTGTATGAGTGTGAATTACGGCAGAGCTGTTGGACAACGAAGGCGTAGTAGGGATTGAAGGCTTTCTCCTAGGGAAGAGTCAGTCCAATCCCGTGAGTGAGCGGATAAAAGCACTGACGTTGCCGCAGCAGTGTAGGATAACGCGGATAATCTCGCGCTGCTGCACTTCTGTTAAATTGAGTTGGGCGAGCCGTTCGCACGCGTCGACGTAGTCCTTTTAGCACGTTAGCAGGACACTTCGTCATGGAACGGTGCGCTCGCGCACCTCGCTACTCATAAGCACAACAAAGATACTCCTCCGAATATCCGTGTTCATGCCCTGTTTCTTGGCCAGCTTCAGGAGGACATTCTCTGTTGACTCGATCTTCTTTGCGCCAGCTTCAGGAGCGGAAGAGTCCTGCTGGCGATCGACGAGTGGGTCTCCTCCCCAGGCTGCGCCAACGAGCCACCACTTGCCTTTGCTCTCAGCAGAATGCAGGTCTTGTAGAGTGACACGTAGTGGCTCATGCGTCTTGACTAGAAGTGGGAGGAGTCAGTGGATACTGAGTGATCGATTCGCATATCACGTACCATGTTTTTTCTTAGTCAGACCGCTCAGGAACTTCTTCATCCTCTCTACAGCGTCGAGGCCGGCCGACCCAGCCGCGCCACCGCCCGCAGCCTTCTTGAGCTTATTGTTCTTTAGGTTCGTCAGCGTCTCGACCATGAATCGCGTCCTCGAGCTCATTGCCGACGAGTCCTTTGGCAGCTTTGTGTGCACGATCTGAATGATGTCCTTGAGAGCGGTCGGGTCGACCGAACGAAGCTGCGGACCAGCATCGCGTGCAATTTTCAGCAGCAGCTCGACCCGTAGCTCTGTGAGTTCGCCCTTGAGGAGCATACGGATAAGATCGTAGACGAGGACATGGGAGATCACGCCGAAGTTGAACATCTCTGAGAGCAGGACAAGCAAATTAGAGGCTTCCTTGCCCCGGTCGCCATCGTTAGCTGTGGAAGTACTGTTTTCGGGAGTGGACGAGGGGGCCGGTGCTGACTCCGCTGTGGAGAGATGGTGTTCGTACGAGGCAACAACGCTTTGAACGAAGTGGGCCGCTAGGTCGACGATGAGTCGGTGTGCTATTACGAGGGGCAACCACAGAGGCTCACCAAACTCTACGCCAATGATCTTATGCAAGCTTGCCACTAACGCAGCATGTAGTACAACATATTGGTCCAGGAGCATCGAGTGTGACGAAATGCCGTCGACAATGAGTGTAGTGAGTGTAGAAGTCACATCTGCAACGCATGCGTTAAACTCTAAGCTGCATATATGATCTACAGATGACACATACCGTAGCGTCGATGTGCCCTGTACAAGTCTTCGGCACTGTCAAGAATGGAACCAATGTTCTGTTCACTCATCCTGTTAACCGGCGAAAATCATTCAGTAAAGTGACGGTTAGTCTGAGTGGGGTCCAGATACCTGTTGAGCAAACCTTTTAGCTGTCTTGCCAACTTGGCTTGTTCTTCGGACTGCTTCTCCGTTTCGGGATCTGCTTGTCGATTGCGCATATGTGGAGGGACATAACGCGTACTAGGTTCCGGTTTGTCAGCGGAGGCGTATGGCTGCGCCTTTTGAACGTCGATGGCTTGTTGCTGGTCAGAAGAATGTCCTGCTCCGAACCCACCCCATTCTTCATCCTCAACCTCCTTCGTACCGGAACGGTCATTGTCTTCAAGTTCGCGATCGAGAAGCGACGGAACATCGTCGTCTACACTCTCTTCCAGTTCCTCGTCTTCATCAAAATCTTCTCCGTCCTCCTCAGAGTCGTCATCTTCGTCGGCACTACTGTAGTCCATACTCTCTTCGTCGTCATCTTCGGGATAGCCTCCGCCAGCCTAGCCGATGCAATGAGGACGCAGCGCGAACAATTTGAAGCTTTATCACATACCGTCTCAGAAGAGAATACCGACGTTTCAATGTTCTCAATGTCCTTCAACAAATCTATCCGGTTGTGAGTGGGGCCTCTCACCCAGAGCACAGCACGCACCATCCAGCCCGTCATCTTCCAATCCCTTTCCATAATTGTTCGTTCTCGCCCCTCCCTTGTTCCAACCTAGCTTCTTCTCCATGTAAGCAATATACGCATCCTCCTCCTTCTCCTGCTGCGATCGCGGTCCCTTGCGCGAGGGCCCAGAAGAGCTGAATGAGCGGGAAGATGAAGCATCTGTTCGCGCCGCAAGCTTCTCTAAGGCTGTGGGTTTATTTTTCTTCAGCGCAGTTTTCAGCTCCTTCGAGCCCTTGCTTGAGCCGTTCTCTTTAGCGACAGCCTCGGGCTCCGGCTTTGTATCTGCAGCGAACTTGACCTTCTTTCGCTTCGGAGAATGGGCGTGGCCGGCTTCTGCAGGTCGCTTCGCCCCGGCAGTCTTGCTGGTGCCGGGGACTGGCGGTTTTTCTCTGCCCTTGCCCTTGACGTCGTGATGCCCGTGGGCGTGGACGGGCTCTGAGGAGGACTGCACGTGTCCAGCAAAGTAGTTCGCCCTTCGGGCCTTCTTTTGCTCTCGCTCCTGCTTTCTGGCCTCTTTTCGCGGGAGTTTGGAGTTCTGGCCTTTGCGTCCTCCGGGTCGATTGGTGCCTATACAGAGCGCGAGTTAGCCTGCTGGGGTGGGCATGAATGGTGGTATCAGAAGCTACGACGTCTTTCTCACCTGCGGCAGAGTCGAGCTCATCCAGCAGCGCGCGCGGGAGGGACGGGCCAGTGTGTTCTCGCGCGGCCATGTCGGGATACCAGTGAAGAGTCCTCAAAAGGGCGCATCAAAAGGAGAATTACGTCGGGGCGGGACTGATGGGCGCCCTTCGTAGATCTCTGCCATCACTCGGCGCGGTTCGCGAACGTTAATCGCTCAAGCTTGTCGTCCGCTTAGCTTGAGCTGCTGTCGCCTTCATCCTCTGCCGGCCTTGTTCTGCGGTCTCCTCCAGGTGCGAAAGCTGTTGGCCGGTTGATGTCCCTGGGCACACTACTGATTTGGCACTCAGGGCGCTCTACAAGCCATCGCAACATGGGTTTGTCGACGGCTGTTCCCCCGAGGTCGTCGGCCTGCACTTCCTGGGCCGCCGGCACGCGTTCTGCACACTACTTCAAGTCCCTGCCGGTGCATGCCCGTCCCGAGGCTCTGCGCATAGCCCAGCCCTAATCGCCTCAGATCTTTGCATTTGTCGCCCAGACGGCGTTGTGCTAATTAGCGAGGGGAACGACTTTGCGCTAGGCTTAAAGCGATCGATTCCCCCGACCCTGACACAGAGCGCCCACCCGCCCATCACGAACAGTGCCTCGCCATGCATTTGGTTGGCGGTGGCGGCCGGTATATAGGCGAGATCAGGGCCAACGCTCAGGTCGTCGAGGCTTGTCTTTCCCTCCCCCTTTTTGTCACTCGTCGCCAGAGAGCCCTCGTTCCTCCAGCTCTCCCCCCATCTCTTCGCTCGATTCTTTGGAGATATGTATTCTTCCTCGAAGCTCGCCGCGCTCAGTGGCGCCGTGGTCGCTGTTTTTCTCAACGTACAAAGCGTGTCCGCCCAGGGCACCAACGCGACATGTCTGCCGCAATATTCATGGGTGCGTCCTCCCTTCGCATCCTTTGACGGGTCCTAAACAACTTTCTCGCAGATGGACAACTCGCGCGGCCAAAGCCCCTGTCTGATGGCAGCCTACCTCAACTCGGCATGTCTCGCCGACCCGACCGACGCCTACGTCTACTCGCTCCCAGAAGACTTCCACTACCGCCCTCCGACCGTTGAATTCGCGACACCATGCCAATGCAGCACCGTGTTCTACAGCATGATCGGCGCCTGTGCGACCTGCCAGGATAGGTCTAACCTCCCGTAAGCTCTCCCCGCTGGTGCTACACGTCCCAAGGCTGATCCGCATCGCAGATGGTCCGGCTGGCAAACGAACTGCTCGACCGACTACGTCAGCGTCTGGCCCTCGAGCATCCCGTCGGGGACGTCCATTCCACAGTGGGCGTACCTTGACGTCCGCACCTCGGACGCGTTCAACGTGAGCGCAGCCCAGGCGAACGCGGCGCAGGACCCGCCCGAGTCTACTGCGACCGCAGGCCCGACGGCTAGTTCCCAGTCTGTCGGCTTCTCCTCCGCCGCGGCCACGTCCCTCGCGACGGGCACCGACTCTGCGGTGGGCGCGGGCGGCACCGGCACGGCCGCCGCGTCCAACAAAAAGAGCAGCCACACCGGCGCCATCGTCGGCGGTGTCGTGGGCGGCGTCGGCGGCGCGGCGATCCTCGCGGGCATCATCGCGTTCTTCGTCATCCGGCACCGGCGCCAGAGCGGCACGGCGCCCTCCGCCGCGTACACGGGCGCCGCGCACAGCGACGGCCCCACGGCGGGCGAGTACGCGCACCACGACATGGGCGCGTCGTACGCGGAGAAGCCCGTGTACGACGCGACGCCGTACACACCGACAACGTTCCACGAGACGGTGGCGATGCCGGTGTACAACCCGAACGACCCCGCGACGTTCCCGCCGACGAGCACGAGCCCGAGCATCCCCGGCAGCACGACCGTGTACAACCCGAGCCTCAACGCGGGATACGCAGGCTCGAACCCCGGCGCGGGGTACGTGCCGACGTCGATGACGCCGCCGCCTGGGCAGCAGCCGTTTTCGCATCAGCCGGGTGGGTACAGTGGTGTGGCAGAGGTTTAGGAGGATCGTTGCTTGTAGCTCTGTCAATGGTTCTTGCTCTGCCGTTTGCATCTGTATTCTCATACCCGCACTCTAGTACGAATATTACTGTTGAATGAATACTCTACAGAGTGTGTACTGAGGTTGGGCATGCAACACCCTGCAACACCCAGCGATGCACGGCGCTCCGCCGACGTCGATCGGGAAGGTCGGCCCGGGATCTCCCCCTCTTGGATTCCTGGACTTTTGAGTTCTGCCAACACCTCAAGGTCTCAACAGTTGACGGTTACCACCGTGTCACTGGATGGACGCCCACTCCTCCACGATGGCGCTTCCCCACACAGCCGGCGGTAATAACACTTCAACAGAGCCTCGGCGAGGGGTCTCATGCGCATGGGGTCGCCGCAATAAATACAGCCTTCTAGCGCACGGCCGTTGTGCAGGCTGTGCGGTGCGTCCAGGCTCCATTGGACGACGATAGCGGACGACGATCATGCGTGAGTCCCGTCAGGCACGCATCAGCCAGCCGGTGTCCATCCTGGTAGAGTCCAACATTAATCTGTCCAAATGGATCAATGCAGTTCAGCCACCGCACGCCGTGACCAGATGTACTTAGCGGCGTCCGCTTGGCTCGTCGTCCGCCTCCTCCCGCCGTGCATCCTTGGCAGACACGATGCTTCGACTGGTGTGGTACTATGCGCTGCTGAACGTCATCGTCTCGCCGTGGCTCGAGACCCGAGCACAATCAACCTCTGCAATATGCGAGTCGAGCTTTTCATGGGTGAGCTACCTTCCCCTCCGGTTCTTGCTTCACCTCATGCGACATCTATGGCTCGCCCCAAACACAGATGGATAATCAGCAAGGCCAGTCGCCGTGTTTGGTGGGGGCTTACATGATGTCGCCATGCTTGGTCGAACCAAGCGGTTTGTGTAAAGCATCCTCGCGCCAGTACTAAACTAACCTTTTGTTCTTATAGAGGCAGTAGTCCTTGGGCTGGTCGCAGGGATCGATGTAAATGCTTACCTGCCGCCTGGTGGATCGAATTTCTACACAGCGACCACCTGCATGTGTAGCTCTGTCACGTACTCGCTCCTCGCCGCCTGCGGTCTCTGCCAAGGGTTCACCTACTATTCGTATGTTACCACACAACATCCAATTTATACTACTCGCCTGACACGCTCTCCCTAGTTGGACGGACTGGATAGCGAACTGCCCTTCCAACTTGGTCAGCGACGGATCTTACGTTGACTCGATCCCATCCGCCGTGTCTGTCCCCACCTGGGCCTACCTCGACGTCGCCTCGGGGAACGGCTTCAGCCTCCAAGCCGCGGAGGCCGCCGCGGCAAAGGATCCCGCGGACGTGACGGCGACAGCTAAAGGCACCAGTGCGCCCACCATTGGGCTCTCCTCCTTCTCCGAGCCGTCGTACACCTTTAGCGTGCCGTCGTACACCTTCAGCGAGCCGTCCATCAGTATCCCCACCATCAGTATCCCCACTGGCGACTCCACTACGACCTTCCACACGAAAAAGAAGGTCAACGTAGGTGCAATCGTGGGCGGCGTCGTCGGTGGGATCAGCGCCGTGTTCGCAGGCGTCTGGGCGTGGATGAAGCGCCAGGCCAGGAAGGCCGCAAACCTCGCCACGGCGACACCGCCGGCGACGTCAACGCCGGATTTAGAGAAGCTCACCGCAGCGTCGCCTGGCGGCGCCCCCGCCGCGCATTCGACAGAGTACTTCCCGACGACGCTGGATGCCACCCCAGGACCTCCCCCTGTTCTCTATGTGGGCTTTTCCCCGCGTCTTGGCTGTGTGTGGTAGCTGATGTGGCTGTAGAACCCGGACGACCCCGCGACCTTCCCCGACGCACAGACGTTTGCGAATCTTGCACCAGGCGGCCCCGGCCCGACGCTCCCCACGGCAGCGACGACGCCGTCCAACGCATCGCATGTACCATCGACGGGCACAACTGGGTACACGCCTACCCAGTTCTAGCTGTACGTACAGCAGCTATACCGTGTTCCGTGGGTGGGGACCTGATGGTTACTGTTCGCCCCAGATTCAGGTCTAATCATATACGACATGTGTTCTATACCCCACCTAGTCCTACGCATATATCCTCGAAAAGATATTCTGACGAGTGACCAGGCTTACCTCTCGGCCACTGGTGAGCTTCCTACTAAAGAGCACGTGCCCAGCTCCTCTACGGCTCTTGCGAACGTTCTTTTTTCCATCATGGTAAATTTAGATATATCATCGACGTTGCACTTCTCCCGTCCCCGCTGGATATGATGTGTTGTCTGTGGTTTTGATTCGCAGCACGCCGCGTATAAGCCAACGTTACAGCTAATACACCAGGGTCACCATTAAATGTAAGAAGATTTACTCAATTCCTGTCGGGATATATTAGCTAACTGCATCATACACGCTTTTTCAGGATATAGTTATAGGCATCTAGCCATGCCGCACCGATGCTGAAGAGAATAGCCCAAATTCATTCGCTTATGATCATTCGTGATATATGTGATAGACCATACGATCCGAACCCACAGACACCGCTCACTGCACTGCGCTTTCTTACGATTCGCCCTCGCTTTCGTCACCTGTGACTCTGCACATCTCATTGCCGTCGTACTGCGCTCTGGGTGCAGACGACTACAGAATTGCGCGTCCGCCTTTGCATTCCATGATCGATGTTGCGAACCGGGTTTCGCGGCTAGCCTACAGCGTATTTAACCCTGGCAAACACACGACGGCTGATAGCAGCCCAGCATTCGCCTTTCTGCCTGCAGCGATGAAGACCTTCTCTGCCTCCCTCATCGTGGCTCTGGCCAGCGTCGCATACGCTGCCGCCGCCGCCCTCGTGATCCACACACCGTAAGCTTGTCTCTAGCAGTTCATGCGCCATAAGTGGGCTGCAACAAGATCCTGCAACAGCAACGTGGTAGAATGCGTTCCGACCGAACTCACGTGTGCTGGTGGAAAAGGTATGCGTACCATCTCTTCAGATGGATCTTTTGCAAGCTGATATAATTCGTCCTCGCGCAGCTCCCTCACTCTGGTGCGTCGCGACACCTCCGCATCTCCATGTTTTATCTCAGCTGCATTTCCCACTTCATCCTTAGATGTAAGTGCACCCGCACGTCACATTCCACATTCCACTCGCCAAACCGCCGACTTAGCATCTCGGAACGCTGCATTCCGGCGACTTTACCTGGTATAATGACGCCGAACTGTCATCGCTCACCTAAGGCGCTCCGTTCGGGCAATCTTTCACTCGGGAACACCGGGTGTTGTTCATGCACAGACGTGATTAATGTTAAGTGTGTGCACACCATGAACCCCTATATGCATCTGCTGACTTCATTGACAGGGACAAAGCAGGATGCCTGTGTAATTCCATCAGGTATTTAAGCTTACCATGTACCCATTACTTTATTTTCCCCCGCTCATGGGGGAGTTCACAGAATCGTACACGAGATAAAGCGCACTGGTATTTGGCACCAGACTATCATCGCGGCCTTCTAGCCCCGCAATGCCATAACTCCGTTAGCGAAGTTGGAGCATATCTCTTGCTCACCCACCCCAACACCGGCGATGAAGGGTTCAAGTTCCGTCGAGTACTCGCGATGCGCTCGAAATTATAAACGCTGCTTCCATCCTAAAGCCATGGTGCTGCGATCTTGAAAATATGACTCCGACAGAGCCCCGGGCCCTCAGGCTACGTACGTCTTCGACCGTCCTTCGACCTCCGTGATGCACATTGAAAACAGAGTTACGCAGTTCCTCGGCATGAAGTTATTTAAGATGGCGATTGTGGGCATCTAGTAACCCTCCATCTCTTCCCATATGCCGCGTAGCATGAAGAATTTCTCTGCCTCCACGTTCGTCGCTCTGGCTGGCGTAGCGTACGCTACAGCGTCGCACTCGCCCTTCGAGATCAACACCCCGTGAGCATTAAACTAGTGCTGCGAGTATGCAAGTCCGCAATTACCATGCGATAGATCGATTCCGATAGAGTGCGTTCCCACATTGATCACCTGGGAAGGTGGACTTGGTCAGTATTTGGACCATGTCGTCGTGAACAACAAGCTGATATTATCTACCTATCTTAAACGTAGCTCCGTACGCCTTGGTGCTCTCGTTTCCCCTTGTCGGGCCCCAACGATGACTAATTCGAATCACATGCTTGTTCTGCATTTGAATGTGTTTTTAGGTGTAAGTGGCTCGTCATGGCCGATGGTGTGTCACTCAGTATCATCTTTACAAACAGGATCCAAGTGCCTGATGCCAACGGGACACCTGTACAAATCTTTTCTGGGCTTCGCGGTCACGACTTTACTTGGTCTACTAACCTTACAGCTGGTATGTCGACTCGCGGAATCATTGTGTACGAGTCTTTGAACATTTTGCACTGGCAGGCACTGCCTTCGGCCTTAGCCTCATAGACAACAAAAGAGACGTCGCGCAAAGCGCGCCAGCCACAGTTTTTCCCGGAAGTAAGCCGCTGGCTTGCGCTTTTGCTAGAAGTTGCTCACACGCTGCACGCTCTTGCTTAGCTTCGAGCTCTTGCCTGAACTAAACTTGGGGTATTGAGCGTAGTACGTAAATCTACAACGCTATACAAAGTCGGAGATGTATCTGCGCATGTTATCCAGTACGAAAGATCGCGAGCGGTGAGATGTGCCATCAGTGCCTTGGCAATGCGACGCTGGGCTGTTCTCGACCAAGATATGAACTATACGATCAACAGTGCCTTGCTGTGAACGTCTGGCGGCGTCTTGTGCTGCCCCGCCTTCCGCGCGGGCCAATGGCGAGCCGTGCCTGAACATATCCCATGATCCGCCACTGGCGGGACAGCCTCGACCGAACACCCTCTATGTGAACGTGCATTGAATCTGTTATAGACCGGTCAGCGCGACGGGGAGCGACACATGCCTCCCCCGTACGACCTCTCTGAGCTGAGGACGCCGTGCTATGGCGTGCGGCTTGCTCGCCTTCCTGCTGGTGTTGTTCCTGCAGAGTCACTTCAGCTTCGCGGCGTGCGTCCCCTTGACAGTACGTACTTGACCATACACTACACACCCCGATAGGCTGACGGTCGACGAGGCACCTACCACCCGGAATGGAGCCCAAGCCACCGATAGTGCTACGCTGCACCCCGCTCCGACAGTCCCGCCGGTCGCACCGAGCCCAGACGAAGAGAAGGTCGCCGCGCGGGCGCCGACAGACACCGACGTCTACAACCCGTACTCCTACTCGATACCCGACTGGTACACCTACACAGACTACTCGATACCCTCGTACTCGCTGCCATCGTACTCTATACCCTCCTATTCCATTCCCTCATACGACATACCCAGCTACACGTGGACCCCGCCGAGCATCACCGTCCCAGACTACTCCTACCCCACCGGCGGCGGCGACGGCGGGGGCAAGAACACGGACGCGCTCCCGGGGCTCGCGACGGAGATGAAGAAGATCAACTGGAAGAAGATCGGCGGCGCGATCGCGGGCAGCGTCACGGGTTTCTTCGGGCTCCTGGGCGGCATCTGGGCGGGCTGCAAGCGCAGGGCGCGGCGGGCGCTGAAGGGCCCGTCGGACGAGGAGAAGTACGCGCTGCACGCGCGCGCGCCGAGCGGGGCGCCTTCGTTGGGCTATCAGCCGGGTCGTGGCTTTGGGACTGTGAATGAGCCGTTGCTGGCGGGGGGTTATCATCCTCAGGTGAGACCAGGTCTTGCGTTGACGAATCGTGACTTATTGTGTGCCATCTTGTTCGTAGCATCATGCGCGATTCCAGTCAGGACAATATATGCCGACGAACTTTTGATCTTTTGTGAGAACTACCTTGGTCTGACGTACCATATCGTCTTGTGCATAGTACTTTTTACGATCTTGTGGCAAAGATGGCAGAATGACTCAACAGACGCTCCGTACTTCCATCAGCTTCGTGGCGTTAGCAAATGATGCCACGGAAATATTCAAAGGTAGCCCTGCCGTGGCTGGTGAATGTGATTTGGTATCCAGTGAATAAGGTATAAAATGAAGCGTAAGGTAACACTATGAGCATGAGGTATAAATTAGATCGTATCAAAGTTCATGAAGACCTCCTTCCAGAGTAGACTGGGGTCGAGCAAATCGAACTCAAGCAAGAATGGCATCGACGGCCTCTTCAAGCACCACCTTTGGCTGCAGCAGCGTCCTGCGCTCAAACATCTCGTCCACGCTCTCCCTCTCGGTCTGGCCCTTGCCGCGGCGCGTCGTGCACTTGAGCCCGAGCTCCGTCGTGCAGAGGATCTTGTCCCCGGCCCTGCCGTGGGCGCCGTCGTGGCCCTCGGCGAACGCGTTGCACATGCTGACGCCGTCGAACGCGCCGCCGCTCTCGACGAGCACGACCTCGAAGTTCGTCGAGAGGATGTCCTCGCGCGTGACGAGCGCGAGCTTGTACACGGCCTCCGCGATGCGCCGCAGCTGCGAGCGCAGCGTCGAGCTCGAGGCGTCCGACTTGTCCTTCGGGCTGCATCCCGACACGTCGAACACCGCGGCCGACCAGCGCAGCATCGTCGTGACCAGCTCCGAGACGGCGTACTCCTCGAGGCCCGGGTACAGGCTGCGGATGGAGCGGTGAGTGAGAGCTCGCCAGCGGGAGGAAGTGGGCTGGGGTTCTGTCGCAACTTGTGAGTAGTGATCAAAGTTTATGGAGATCCAGCGTACCTGCGGTAGCCATCTGCCCGTAAATTCTCCCAAGGAGGCCGTCGAGCTTCGCCGGGAAGCCGACGCAGAAAAGACTCAAGCTACGCGCGCAGCACGTGGCGACGCTCGCTTGCAGCGCGAGTTGGACCAGAAGCGGGTCGGTGGAGTGCTCGTGCGTGGTAAGAATCCTGACGAGCGAGGAGCTCAGCCACGGGGCGGCAGCTACGGCATCCTCGAGGACCATCGTCGCCTGGGGCCCTGGAGGGGGTTGTCCGCTTCGGCTTCGACGTCGAGGACCGCTGGCGGACCGTGCGACGAACACACAGGACTCGGTTGCGGAGGCCGCAAAGTGGGTGATCTCGGCGTTCAGATCCTCTACGGCTTGGATGACTTGTGCGCCGGACCACGAGTCGGTCTTCGTGAGGAACACGTCGAGACTCTGCGCGTGGACAAGGGTCTCGGTCTCCGCTGTGAGGGAGGAGTAGAACGACGTCGGTGCTTGAGAGCGGGAGCGGCGGAGGGTGTTGCGCTCCCGACGTTCACGTTCGCGTTCCCGCTGCTTCTCGCGCTCCTTCTCACGTTCTCGTTCCCGGTCTCGTTCCCGCTCGCGCTCCCTGTCCCGCTCTCGCTCGACTAGCAGCCGGTCCCTGTCCTTTCTCATGGCATCCAGCTCCTTCCTCAACGAGTCGGATTCCTTGCCCCGCTCCGCCTCTACCCTCCTCTCTGCATCCATCCGTTTCTCCTTCTCCCGATCTCGCTCGAGGAGAGCCCTGTCTCGTTCTCTCTTCAGCATCTCCACCTCCCTATCCCTAGCTTTCAAGAGCTCCTGCACCTCCCTTAGCGACCGTTCGAGCTGCTTGCACATTTCAGCGGGTTTCAGCCTTCTGGGCGGTGGCGACTCGTATCCAAGCATGCCCGGGGCAGGCACAGGGAGCGGCGGCGGCGAGGTGGCAGGCGAGGGCACCGACGCCGACGTGGTCGATGCGTACGATCTCCGGTTCGCGTGGTTCGCCCGGCGGTGGCTCCGACGCGGGTGTGGGTGGGTCTCCTGCGCGGGCGCGGGGTGGCTGTCGACGGGGCGACGAGCGGGGGAGCGAGAGTTTTGAGCCGGGCGGGTCTGGGGCTGCAGATGCTGATTTTGGTGTGGTGGCGGTTGATGCTGGCCCCCGCGCTTAGACGGCTGTTGTGGCGGCTGTTGTGGTTGCGGCTGATTGGGTTGGCGCTGTGAGGGTTGGCGCCGTGGCGGCGGGGGCTGGGGCTCATCTTGTTGCTGGGGCTTCAGCCCGGGAAGCCAGCGTTCGTAGATGTGTTTCTGCAGCGCGGCGGGCGTAGCAGAGTCGAGTGCTGGGGAGCGCACTTGCGTCACCTGGGTCCGGGTGAACGTAACTGTCTCCCCTGAGTCCTTCCTTGTGGTCGTCGTGGTTGTAGAGCTGGTGATGTACTCCGCGGCGGTGTCGTACCCTGTAGAGGGTTCCTTTTCTTCAGGAAAACCGAGGGTAGCGCTGGGCGGTGTACGCGCTGACGATGGTGGAGCACGGGTGCCGGCGTCTGAGGCAACAATAGTCTTGGAAGATGTCGTAGAGATGCTCTCCGGACGCTCTGGATGCTTGCGCGAGAGGGCTGCCTTTTCACGCTCACAGGAAGCGGTGGTGAGGCGTAGACGAAGCGAATTGCACTCCCGCTGTAGACGAGCGACGGAATCTTCACGAACAAGCTCTCGGCCCCGAACTTTGTCGGGGGCACGATAGCGGTCGGGGACAAAGCTGGGGGCCTTGGGGGTGAGCGACTCTGCCGACGCAAACTCGAGAGACTCGAGCGGGGAGGACGATCTCGAAGAGCGACTATCGATGAACGAGTGTCGGAAAGAGAAGAACTCGACAGTACTGCGTTGAGGAGGCTCGGACGATGGTGGCAAAGTCTGTGAACGCATGGTTAATGCACGTCCCAGTGAGCAGAGCTCGCTTAGTGGCGAGGGGAGAGGGTGGAGATAGGCGTGGGCTGGTACATACCTAGCGGGGTGGGGTAAGCTCTTGTATTATTGTGCGAGCTAGGGACACTACAGAATTAGGCTGTGACGGGGCACGGAGGAAGCGAGTGTTTCGTGCCGCAGTGTGATCAACAGGGCCTATTCCGGGATGTATCCAACACAAAGGTGGCACGATAAGGCGTGTCTCCGATACGTGCAGTGATGTCCGCACAGATCAGGTGGGAATGAAGGCAGTCAAGCTCAGAATCTAGGATTTCGAAGGTTAGTGGGTAGCGAGACACCTGCTTCACGAAGGCTTGACATACACGAGTTGCACACGGATCCCCTAGATAACTCCCTTTGGCGATGGCGATGAGGGGAGGGAGAAACTTGGCACTTCGTATAACAGCGACACCTCGAGGAGCACACGTGGATCTAACTCGCGGCGATGGAAATCTGAGAATGCGTCAGTGGTTCCGGCTGACAGAATTCACTGTCGACGATCTATGTGCACGATCTGAAGGCTGGATTGCTGGTCACCGGTCACCGTAAGAATGAAGGGGCTCAATGGCTGATTCGGACGGCGGAGACTAAGCGGGAGCGCTTGCATCTTATGGTCTCCCTGTGTTGTTACCTGAACAAAATCGGCAGGGGATATATCGAGCTCTCGACCAAATGCCGCGGCAGATGAGTGTGGCGATAGCTTTGACTAGCAGTCGTTGCCGTGGAGGTCAGGAGAAAAGTTTAGAGCGGGCGCTTCCGATATCGACTGTGGCGAGCGGGAGCGAGAAGATTGGTCCTACTAGGGAGGTCCTGGGCAGCAGTGCAGCAAATATGCAGTAGATATTTGGAAATCTGTGAATCCCGTACTGCAATGTTGTGCGGCAGTACATAAATAGATAATTGTTCATTATCAAGTCAATGTGACCCTCTCTCAACTAGTCGCTGCGCCGCGGAGCGAGACACCTCACCTACTTGATTTTCTTCACAATGGACTTCGCATGGATGTGACGATATTTGGAAATTATAGGATGTTCCATGCCCGTAACGGCAGACGGCACGTCATAGACAGCCACACGCATGTCCTCGATGGCCTCGTTGAGACGGCTAGGTAGGGACAGCCAGGGACAGCCATCACGGTATCCATCTCTCTCACACCTCGACGTGTAGAACTCTGGTCTAGAATGCAGTGCGCACTAGAGCTACCGGCTTCGCTGTGCATATTAAACAGCCGCCGGATTTGTCTACTCTGACGTGTAAGTAGGGAAATATCATAGTAAACGGAGTAGGGCTTTCCTCGGGGACTCGACGTTGACAAGGGCTTGGACAACGAGACGGAGACGATCCCCTGGATCGCCGTGAGCCAGAGAGACGGAGACAATTGCAATACACAATGCGAAAGCGTACAGTCTGAGACGCCCGACACACATCTCACTTGTGTTCCCATCTTGGGCGTTCTGTGAGCGAATCCTGTGGCAGAGGCAAAGAATGACCCGAGAACAAATGCCTCGTGCCCACCAGCCGGGTCCCTACCGCTCATCTCCAGCCACAGATATACCCACTAATCGCGCAACCCTTCTCCTCGTATCTACTCGCCACACCACCATCCCTATCCTGCGTGAACGGGACCAGAGCGGTCGCCATCGCCCGCACGCTTACTTGTAACACGGTCTGTAGAGGCCCTGTCCACCGATGAAGCCCGCCTCAGGGACCCGCAAGCCATACAATGGGACGAGTCGTAGTCTTGTCCTCGCCCTAGATGTCGGAACCACTTTCAGTGGTGTATCATACGCTATCATGGAACCGGGCGAAGTCCCGAAGATCCATGGAGTGACACGGTGGGTGAACCCAAGCTTTCCCATGGAATCGCGACTGAACCTTGTGGCGTCACATAGATTTCCTGGACAGGAACATGTTGCGGGCAACTCAAAGATTCCCTCGATAATGTATTATGACCACCATGGGAACATGAAAGCTGCAGGTGCAGAGGCAGACGGCGCAGCTGTGCTAGCCCAGGCAGAGGACGAGGGATGGATCAAGACTGAGCTGTAAGCGACATTGCTGATCACTCCATGCTCAATGCTCAGAGTTTTCGTAGGTTCAAGCTACGTCTACGACCAAAGACCATGACCCTCAAAATGAACGGCATGCGCCTTTCGCCACTTCCCCACGGGAAAGCTGCAGTCAACGTATTCGGCGACTTCCTCTCCTATCTTTTCCGCTGCACCCACTCCTTCATCGTCGACACTCACGCGAATGGGCACTCGCTCTGGCGGGCAGTCGAACCCGACATTCAATTCGTACTCTCGCATCCCAACGGATGGGAGGGTGCCCAGCAGACCAAGATGCGGCGGGCAGCTGTGATAGGAGGCCTGATTCCCGATACTGATGAGGGAAAAGCGAGGATCCGTTTCGTGACAGAGGGTGAAGCGAGTCTGCACGCGTGCGTACTAAATGGCCTGGCAGCTGATGTCCTCTCGGTACGTACTCCATTTGTTTCGACGCGACATTACGTTACTAACTTGCGCGTGGTCAGAATCCGTCTGGTCACGGATTCCTCGTCGCGGACGCGGGCGGAGGCACTCTCGACATCAGCTCGTATGCTATCCGAGGGACCACCCCTCTCGTCATAGAAGAGATCGCCCCACCGGATTGTACGTAACTAATCCCCACCTTGTCAGGGCCGGCGACCGACATTAAAACCCTTCACAGGTGTCTTCGCGGGTTCAGTATTCGTATCACGACGTGCGCGGAGTTTCTTCGCCGATAAGCTGAAGAACTCGAAGTACGGGACACCAGACTCTCTAGACCACATTACGAAACGCTTTGACGAGACTACGAAGCGTCTCTTCAGGGACAGCAAGGAGCTCCAATTTGTCCCTTTCGGCAGTCCTTTAGATAAAGACTTGGCCGTAGGTATTCGTGGTGGCCAGCTCAGGCTGACAGGGTGAGTTTTCCAACTATGGAAACGGCATGATGTTGACCATCGCCCTCAGAGTGGAAGTCGCAGCGCTCTTCGAGCCTTCGATTGAAGCGGCTATTGCTTCCATACGGAGCCAGATCCAAGCATCCTCAGGGCAGGTCAAGGTCAGTGCATTGGCTTTTCTGTGGAAAGGGCGTCGCCCAACTGAACGCTATCTGTATCAGAGTGTATGGCTGGTTGGTGGTTTTGCAGCGAGTCCATGGCTTTTCAGCCAACTACAAGAGCGCCTCGGCCCCCTCGGAGTCTCGGTCAGTCGACCAGACAGCCAAACGTAAGGACCCCCGATTCTTGTCTTCGCGCTCGATGCTGATAACGCTCGCGACATAGATCAAAAGCCGTCGCTGATGGTGCGATTGGATTCTACTGCGACCACCATGTCTCGGCCCGTGTATCAAAGTTCATGTACGGCGTCGAGTTCTTGCGGACGTTCGACGCGGCCGACGAGGAACACGTTGCGAGGAAGCACAGGTTGTTCGAGCTGCCATCTGGCCCGAAGCTTCTGCCTGATGCATTCGATTGCATTCTCGCCAGGGTGAGTAGTCGACTCCTTGTTAGCCGAGTGTCAGCTGAATTCCCGGTATGTAGGGAGTCAAGGTAAAGGAGTCAAACGTCTTCAGTCGGAAATATTGTACGGAAGTGACAAATTTGTCAACGTTGTCCGTCTTCGAGGTCGAGATATGGTGCTATCGCGGAGGCGACACCGTCCCGAAATGGATTATTAGGAATGCAGGCAAGTCTCCCAAACCGGCCGACTGCTAGTATCCAGTTCTTACTCTGCAATGTCAGACAACTTCTCGACGCTTTGTTACGTCCGTGCAGATTTATCGCCGCTTGCGAGCAGTGCGCAGCCCAAGCAGGGATCGGGCGGAAGGATGTACTGGACCATCATCTTCAGTATAGAAATCCACTTCGGCTTGACCGAATTCAGAGCGAGGATCAAATGGACAGATAATGTACGTGCTGCCCTTCTAAGTGATGACACCTTTACTGACTGTTTCTGCAGGGCACCGTGAAATAGTAAGCACGCCTTTCCAAGAAATACGACCCTTTTATCAATTATGTCATCCATTACAGCGGACCGGCGTCGATCGTATACAATGAGAGCGGTGTGCGTGCAGAAGAAGAGGATGACCTGGCGGACGATGACAATGGCACCATGACATACACCGCCACGCGCGCTTCCACCCTTCCGTCGTCCTCCTCATCCAAAGCTCCATCACGCAGCCACTCGCGGCCTGCAAGCGTACACCAGTCTTCTCAGCCATCCCACATTGATCTTCCACCAGTCTCTTCTCGCACTCACAGCCATCGTACCTCCTCTCGCTCCTCGTCGTCTCGCTCACCTGAACTCGACAGACACCACTCTGGGCACACTTCCCGTGGCGTCGATTTGGAAGGTACGGTCTCGCGAGACAGTCGTAGGAGCTCAACGATCGACAAGGGCAAGAGCCGCGACCGTTCTTCCCTACCATCCGCAGCGCAAACCCCGCGACCAGAAAGAATGACAGAGCGTGATCGTTCCGTCAACTACTCTACGGAGAGCAGGATGAGCACCACGAGCACGCGACTGGGTGAAACTCTGACCTCGATCTGGGGAACCCCGAGTGTGATGTCGTCTGCGCGACAAACTCCATCCGCGTCACCGAAAGGAGATGCTGCATCTTACTTTGAGAGCGCCCCCGGTGCGCTCGCTTCTCAGTTCGCTGAGGTGCTTTCACAACCCACGCCACCTGCTGCATCGAAGGTGGCTAGTCCACCACTTGCATCAGGCGTGGCTACGCCTACACCAAGGTCTGTCGACCCAGAAGGCCTCTTCAACCCCGACGCAATCCAAGCTTCGCATTCTGCGACGCCGAGGTCTTCTTCGAGGGTTCCTACTACCGCACCGTCAAATGCTTCCACTGCCGCTCCCTCGAAGGCACCTACCGTGGCCCCGTCTCGAGCACCAACCGCGGCACCATCCAGAGCTCCGAGTATCGCGCCCACGACAGCACCGTCTCGAGCACCTACCGTTCCCCCGTCAAAGGCTCCCTCCGCTGCGCCCACAGCTGCGCCATCACGAGCTCCTACTGTTCCCCCATCCAAGGCACCGTCTGTTGCCCCTTCCAAGGCGCCATCTGTGGTTCCCTCCAAAGCCCCATCGGCGGCACCCTCGAAGGCCCCTTCAGCTATACCATCAAAGGCTCCCAGTCCTACAGCGACTCCCAGAGCTGCCACCCCGGCTGATACTCCTAGGGCCTCAAATACACCAGGTGCGACTACCCCTAGAGCATCGGCTGCTATGTCCAAGGTGCCATCCCCACTTCCTTCGCCCAAACAAGGAGAGGCGGCCCTTCCTCCATCCAAGAGCGCTACTCCTGCTGGCTCGAAGGCAGCTTCCAAGGCGCCGACACCCGCCGCATCAAAGACACCAACCCCCGCTGCGTCAAAGGCGCCGACACCTACTGCAGTCTCGAAGGCGCCATCGAAAGCTCCGTCCAAGGCCGCCACGCCGACAGCCGTATCGAAAGCTACAACACGAGCACCCTCACCAAGAAATGACCCTGAAGCCCTTCCTGAAACTGCACGTGATCCGAACGATGATTCCGTTATCCCACCGCGACCAGAGGAACCCCTTGTCGCTCCTGTGGACACGGGCGCTCCAGAGCCTGCCTCAGCTCTCGGCGACTGGGCCGGGCTCGATGCAACCAACAAGTCGCCCACTGATCACGGCTTAGGCGACCTCTGGGGAGAGAACAAGACGGCCGGCTTTGGCGACTATTTGACGTCGGGCAACAACTGGAGCACGCCCGGCGCCGCAACGTCGGGACCGACATCGAATCGCGAGTCTGTCGCGCCCAACGATGGCGGAGCCAGCCTATTTGGGGGATTGGGCGGATCTTCGGTGGCCGCGTGGGGCGCGAACGCTCTGAACGCTGCCAAGTCGTCTGCAGGCAGCTGGGCCCTCGGTGGGCTCACGAATGCGTTCGGCGCGGGAGGACCACAAGACGAGGCCACCGCTACTGGCATGTCGTCCCCCGTTGTTCCCGGGGGCTTTGGCGAGCATGAGTCTAATGGACTTCACTTGGACCTTTCTCCTTCCGTTGTTGAGCAGAAGACATCCGGCTCGTCCACTCCGATCACTCCCGGAGGCTCGAAGGCGTCGAAAAGAGCTGCCAAGAAGGCGGAGGAGGCGGCTCGTAAGGCCGAAGAGGAAGCCATCGCAGCGCAGGCTGCGGAAGAGGCTGCTGCTCAGCAAGCGGAGGAGGCTGAACAAGAGAAGGCGGCAGCTGAGGAAGCAGCGCAACCCGCTGCTGAGCCCGAGACCGTAGCTGCAGCACCCGAACCCGCTCCCGTCGAGGAAGCTCTAGCCACAGAAGAGACATCTGCCGTTCCTGAAGTACCCGAACCAACGTCGACACCTGCTGAGGCAGCCCCAGCGAGTGAGGCTCCAGCTACGGAGACTCCCAAGGAGGACGAGCCGGGCGCTGAGGCTAGCACAGAGCAACCAGTCGAATCTGCTGCCAACACCATTCCGAAGGGCCCTGAGGACACGCCGAACGGCGATGACGAGGAAGGAGGTGGGGAAGAGAACCCTGAGGAAGACTCGTGGGAGCCAGAGAAGAAGGGCAAGAAGGGCAGAAAGAACAGTGGAGCTACGGACATGTCCCGTACCGCCTCTGCAGCGGGTGGAGGTGCCAGCAAGGCCAACAAGAAGAAGGGTAGGAAGAAGTAAATTGAGCATACATTGAGAGCGCAGGACGCTCTTTCCACCAAAGTCATCTCTTGTCCATCTCTCATGCATACATGTTTTTATGTTGTCATTAGCTGTATGTTTGTACACTAACTGTATAATACTATCTCACTAGCTTCCTCTATCTCACTAGCTTCCTATCATCCGCACATCCAAACTTTCGGCTTGTTGGTACCAAGGATGTGACTAGATGTGATCATCAAACGCCCGACGCATTGACGTCACAGATCTGAGTAGGTCCTACCGAAAAAGAAAGAAAGAAAAAACACAGACAGCACTCTCAGTCCCATGGAATTATTAAGCTACGTCTGCCCACATCCATAGGAAGATAGATAATTCCCACTTCAATGGTGCCCAATGGCATGGTACATGGTGCCATTTATGGAGTACATACTAGCATATCTATAATACAAAAAGACCCAGTGTTTTGTGGGCGCTCCCACCTCGGCGTCCTTCGGTCGCGGCCACATCGTAAAATTATTGAACCTAGGGTCGTATTTTGAGCTTTTACCTGATACATTAAAATTTTTACAAAGATCGTCTAAGCTAACAGGGAACAATCTGT
>KN840533.1:0-27024 GCA_000832265.1 Phlebiopsis gigantea 11061_1 CR5-6
CGCTGCCCGCGGCGCGCCACACGCACACGGGCTTCGCGCGCCGCGACGCGCCGCCGTCGCTGCCCGCGGCGAGGCCCAAGAAGAAGAAGAAGGCCGAGGGCCCGCAGCCGCCCGAGCTGCGGCACCTCCCGAAGCTGCTGCCGCTGTTCGTCGAGATGGTGCGCACGATGTTGTGATTCGCGTGGGCTGCCGGATGCTGACGACGCTGCAGATGCGGCCTCAGCTGCAGCCCCAGCGATAAGGCGCCGTGGACGACAAAGTTTCCAGATGGTTCTTGTTGTATCTATACGGAGTACGTGTAATATTACGGCGCACCCGGTCTACGAGGGCCCAGAAAGTGACGCGTCTGGAATGTGATCGGAACTGTGACGGCAGCCGGGGGCGAGAACGAGACCGTGAGCGGTGGATGCGGCGAGCAGGCTGGCCGAGGCGGCGTGTGCCCCGTCGGGGACGCTGGTGGCCTGGCGCTGTGGGGGCGGGCGGGGGTGGGGGCGCCCGGGTCGCGTCCCATCGATGCGGGGGACGCCACGCCCCACGTCGCCGCTTCAAGCTACATTTCCCCTTTGCGGCAGGAAGTCGGAATGCGCGGATATATATCCCGCCCGCGGAGGCAGATCTCCTCCTGCACACGCCCTCTCTTGCCCGCCCTCTCTTGCCCGCCTCGCATGCCCGCCCTCGTCAGCGCCGCTACCCGCATCTGGGAGCTCAACACCTACTGGCCCGTCGGCTCCCAGTGCGGAGTCTGGGACGCAAAGATCAGGGGCGTCGACATCTGGGAGTGCATCCGCCCGCGTACGTCGCCGCCCGCCGTGCGCCCGCGCCCGCGCTGACCCTCCCGCCAGACACCGCCAGCCACGGCTCGGGACCGCCCAACCCGCGCTATTGGCGGTATGTCACCCGCCGGTGACCCCCGCGCGACGACGGCGCGACGTATTTCTCCTCTCGCCTGCTTTCTCCGCACGGGCCTGCACATCTACCTCGCTGCGGCCCGTCTCCCCTGCTGCCGCGCGATGGAGAGGAGAGGACGGACTGCTCTCTGCCCCCGCTGCCACACACGGCCGTGCCGCCCCCAGACCGCCCCGCCGTGCCCCTAGTTTACCAGTCTCGCTGCTGTATCCGGCTTCCCGTCTCGCCCGATCCTCCCATGTATCTTCCGCCACGCTCTCGCCTGCACGATACCCCCCACTGCTGTGCCAGAGCCCTAGTACCCCCGCACGCGCGCCCCTTTTCTTCTTTGTTCTTCCTTGTGCAATCCCATCCCGTTTCCATCGCGTGTCCTCCGAGAAGCGCAGCGTGGGGCCACGCCCGTTCTGGGCCCCGCTTCCCATGGCCCCTCCCCCACACCCGCGCATCTTCCGCTCGCCGCGCGCGCATGACATCAGCGCGTGCGAACGCGCAGAGCCGCGACGGGCGAGCCCCATGCGCCGCGCACGACGCCCGTGGCACGGCCAGGCCGACGCGCCTCTCGAGCCGGGGCTGAGCCGCAGGCTGCCGCGCAGGGCCAGGGAGGGTTAGAGTGCGAACTCTGTTTGCGTTTGCGCGGGCGCGCGCCCGGGGACCTGCGTCGCTGTGCGTGTGTGCGTGCGAGGGCCCCTTCATTTCGACGTCGACGATGCCCGCGCGATAGCGTTTCGGTCGTTCGCGCGCGCGCGCGCGTGTGTGTGTGGGTTTTGGGGGTACGCTCACGCGCGGGGAAAACAAGGTTTATCTCATGTTGTATTCGGGCGCGAGGAGATTCCAGGGTAGACAGGACACGGTGGAGACGAGGCAGCGACAAGCAGTGGAGATGAAAGCCTATTTTATGCCAGAGACGAGACGTGTGCGTATGTATGTATGTATGTGCGTAGTGCGAGAGTGTACGAGCGAAAAAAAAAAAGACAAGTCCCGGGTGTGACATCCTTACGAAAGACGGAGACCTTGGCAGCAGAGCCGACGACGCACGCGCGATCAGAACGCGTGGGACGAGAGGGTGAACCGCTTGAACGTGTACCTGTGCGAACGCGACAATCCCCGCGAGGACCGTTGAACGTGAGCGATCGGCAGAAACGGACGCGCGGCGGGCCGACGCACCCCAAGAACGCCAGGTCCTTGTTCGTCCCAGAGTTGTCCGCGCCGGCGGGCTCCTCGGGCACATGCTCGAGCTCGTCCGTCGGAAAGTACGACGTGTCGGTGATCGAGCGCAGCCGCGGGATGAACGGCGCCTCGATCTGGCGGATCGCGTTCCAGTTCACGCCGTAGAAGAACGGGTGGTGTCGTATCTGGTCCACCTTCATGCGCCGCTCCTGCGACGTCAGCAGCCTGCGCTCGCGTCAGTCTCGCTGCAGCTCGCGGAAAGGCGGCGCGGGGGGACCCACCGGCGGATGAGGTCCTCTGCTTCGCGCGAGAGGTGCACGTCGTCGGGGAACATCAGGTAGTCGTTCCACCGGAGAATCTTCTGGTACGTGTCCTGCGTGCTCTCCGAGCAGAACGGCGGGTAGCCCACCAGACACTCGAACGTGATGGCGCCCAGCGACCACCAATCACATTCGTTGCCGTATCCTTTCTGCTGGAAGATTTCGGGAGCAATGTAGTCAGGTGTACCGACCGTTGAGTAAGCCTAATGGAGGGTTAGATAGCTGGCGAGCTCTTTCGTCATAAATACGCTCACAAGCTTTCGCCGGTTGGCCTTCCACGTCGCAATCTGGTCCTTGTTTGTCATGGTGAGGTGGATCGCGTTGACCATGACGCTATTCCGCGCGGCCGTGGTGGGCGACTGCACTCCGGTTGCAGACTCCAGCAGTCGTTGATAGTACGAAGAATCGTGCTGCTTGTGGAATCCAGTCGAAAGGCCGAAATCGGAGAGCTTGATGTGGCCGTCTTTGTCTATGAGGATGTTGTCCGGCTTGATGTCGCTGAGGTGATAGAGTTGAGAGCACGATCGTGCAGGCCCAGACAGGGTTACTCACCGGTGGATGAACCCAAGCTTGTGGACCGCTTCTATCGCCAAGACGCACTCTGCGATGTAGAACCGCGTCACGTCCTCGGAGAAGGTGTCGTACTTGATCAGCATCGTCATCAGGTCGCCTCCGGGCAAGAACTCCATGATGAGGTACAGGTACGCGGGATCCTGGAACGAGTAGTACAGCTGGACGACCCACGGCGAGTTCGACTCTGCGAGGACGTCGCGTTCTGCGCGGACGTGTGCCAGCTAACCACGCGTCAGCGTCCCGCCCCGGCGCACCCGCGCGTTGCCACGCACCTGGTCCTTCTTCAGCATCTCCTCCTTCTTCAACGTCTTCATCGCGTAGATCTTGCCCGTGTCCGTCTTCTGCACGACGCGCACCTGGAAGAGCACGGCCCGCGTCAGCAGGCGGGTCCCGGCGCGCGCGCGCGCACGCGCGACCGCACGCACCTCGCCAAACGCCCCCTTGCCGATGACCTTCACGGTGCGGAAGTCGTCGAGCCCGAGCTTCGTCCGCCGCAGGCGCAGGAACGCCGACTCGCGCTTGCCGAGCTGCTGCAGCTGGCGCTGCTTGCGGTCGTCCGACATCGTGGGGTCCGCCGCGAGCTTCCGCTCGAGCTCGACCCGCCTGCGCCGCCGCCGCGTGAGCATGGGGGGGTCAGTCGTCGAAGGCGTTGCGGGGGGCGCACGCACCGCGTGTTGCGCTCGATGGCGGCGTCGACCGCGACCTTGTAAAAGTGCTCGAGCTTGAGCTGCGCGGTCTTCGCGCGGGGGACGGCGTCGTCTGAGAAGCCTGCGGTCGTGCGGTCAAAGTAGACGTAGTCGGCGGACTTGGCCGAGGACGTCGACTGGGCACTGTTCACGCTCGTCGAGGACTGCGAGGGCTCCATGGCGGTGTTGTCGTGGCAAGCAGTAGCAGGAGAGGGAAGACGAAGATGTGCTGATTGTCGACCTGCAACCGGATATTTGATCCAGCGTAGAAACGCTTGCTACACAGAAGCCGATCACTGCCGTTTATGGAAGCCCTCGCGTCAGATGCGCCCATGCTTTGACTTCATTTTACGTCCGCTGCGAGCGCGATATCGTACTGCTGGTGAACAGTTTATATCGTTCGATTATACATACAGTTACAGAGGCTGTTCAGTGATGCAGTACACGCTAATATCATCAAGACATTGTAGCCGACCACGGAACTTGCCTGACATGGAAGTGAAAGCAAAAGCGATGAACCCCACGGATTCGTAAGCGTCCAGTAAATGAGATGCCCATCGCTCAGTACGAGGTGGGCTGATACGAGGACTGATAGGACGCAGACTGGTAATGCGGCCGCTGCTGGTGTTGGTACGACGGCTGTGCTGGGTATGCTGTCTGTGCCTGGCTTGGGTATGACGTTGACTGGTATCCTGTCCCCGGGTGGTACCCGCTCTGCAGCTGTTGAGACGGGTACCCAGGACGTGTGGCCGTGTGCTGCGAGTGTGTGGAGTGGACAGACTGTCGCGAGATGGCGCTCATCTCCGATGGCGCAGGCGACGCCGCACTCTCCCGAATGAGAGGCTGGTGCAGGCTGTATGACGATGCGGCCGGCGCTGCTGGTTGGGGAAGATGATAGGACGAGTGCGATTGTGAAGCGGAAAAGTTGGAGTACGGGCTGAGGTTGATTCTGCAAGACGTTCAATGGTGGGAAGACGCGAATGAACAGGTGACGTACGACGGGGTGGCGTAATGAGGCCGTAGAGGAGGGGGCGGAGGTGGCGCGGATACACTGGAGGTGTACAGGGAGGAAACAGCAGAACTAGACGCAACACCCTGTCAGGCACACGTCGTATCGCCGTCCTGGGAGAGAGCTTACCTGTAGAGAGAAGCAGCGTCCACTTTTTGCGGCTGGGGCTCCTCACTTGCCAGATCGAAAAAGGATGTCTTTTCATTTGCATACGCCACACGAGGGTCGAACGCGACACGCGGAGTCACAACACCATAACCTTGCTTCAAGCCGTAGCTTGCCGCAGGGCGTGGACTCGGTTGGGGCGGTATCCTTGGCGGGCTGGGCAGGGATTGGTGGACGTTGCGGTTCTGAGGGCCTGGAGACGAAGAATACGCTCTCGGGCCAGGCGGAGGGGGCAGGGATCTCCGGATGCTGTTGCGCGGTTGTGGTGGGGAGAATTGAGATGGCGAGAGGGATCTGTACGGCAGAGGAGCTCGCGCCTCGACGGGAGAGTGCAGCGGCGAATTGGGTCGAGAGTCGCCGGGCACATAGGTCAACACGATCCCGGAAGGCTGAGGGGGTCCCTCGTACGGCGGGCCATCCAGGGACGGCCCCACGGGTGTGAACTCGGGAGGGGGCGTGGAACTCTGTATCGACCGAACGCTGTCATTTCTGTATACAGCTGGCCTATCAACCGCTGCACGATGCGCAGGGGGAGCGGGAGGGCCGCCCAGCTGCGCCTCCTCCAGCCAGCTGGGCCGTTCTTTCTTCCCCGATTGGGCAAGCGGTGCTTGCGTCGATTTCTTCACGATGCGGAGGGGCTGCACATGGTCGGGACTCGCGCCAAACCCGGGTGCTCTGTCCACCCTCCCCTTCCCGTTCCCCACTTGTGCGGGTGGCTGCTGAGCCTGTGCACTGGGCACGAGCGCAGCGCCAGAGGCAGGCGCATCTGCGGGCGATCGCGAGGAGGACGCCCCAGGGCTCGTCGCGGTTTCCGAGACGGCGAGACGAGCGACCGCTGTCGCAAATACCGCCTCATCCCAAACCTCCCATTCCTCCTCTGCTTCACCGGCGCGCTGCGGTTCGGCTCGCGAGACTTCGAGAGCGTGGGAAACCTTCTGATCGAACTCTTGTTGGCTGAACTCGTACGCGGGCGGCGGCGGCGAGTCGAGAGTGTCGAAGTAGGACGGCTCGGACATCCTGCAGTTGCGTTGGTGTTCGTGCACTCCTTGTCGTCGTCGTAGGGCGGGTTAAAGTGGGAGAAATGGCGTCGCCTCCAGGCACGACGGCAGCCCTGGTTTTACGCTAAACCGAGCACAGCCAAGCTGCCCGGCGCTTGCGCTGGCAGTACTCTTGCCTGCCCATCAAGGGCTTGGTACTTTCCTTGGACCACCTCATCTACAGATGTGCTGCCAGGTCCGTCTGTTATTCCGCACAACGCGCATACCACTTGAATGTTTTCTACACTAAAAGTACACTCTGGATGATTGGGACATCGACGAGTAAGGGCTGGATATCCGGACGCGGATCATATATGTAAGCACCACCACCTTGAGGCGCATCGTCGTAAAGGCAGCGCGGCACCCGAATCCTCGGCATGCAAGTGGTAATGAAACTGTGGATTCCGCCAATCACGGAGGTCACGCTGTTGACGTGTTGGTCGTGCAAGCAGTTTTGGAGGCTTTAAACTTCGATGCCCTCCAAGTTCGTGCCCTGGCAGCGGCCATGTCAGAAAGCGTATAGAGAAACACCTCGAGAAGCGTACAAGCCTAGGGAGCCGGAGGTAGACATCGGTGCCTGGATAGTACATTGAGCATAGAAATGCAAGACACGCACAGCCCCTTATCACGCACCATGCCCATCCATACTGACAAGCTCCAGAGACCCTCCAAAATATCTACAGCGCCAAGCACAGATTATGGGGGCGTGTGTTTGTGGCACTAAAACGACGTACTTTGTATAAATGTTACTCATAGGCAACCCAATGCCTATGCGAGGATGTGGCGCGGGCTGGTCAGGGGCTTTCTCGGACGCGTCCAGCTGTTCATCGACTGTGCCTTTCATGCCCTTCGGGCTCGAACTTACGGTCCGCAGTGCGACAAGTAGCGAGTCATCCAGTCTTGCAGCGTTCCGAATATGGGAGAATGAGAAGAGGTCTGAGGGCGCCTGAATATGAGGATTGAGCAATCCCCCTCCTACGGGGAATACAGTCAGAATGACATGTACCGTCAGGTACCTGAGATGTATACCTTGATCAGATATACGAATGGCAACATGATCCTCTCCCGAGACGATAGTTGCGCGTATCGGGGGTAATTCAGATGCGTTTATGTGTTTCGTGCGTGTGGCTCTGAGAGCCTGCAAAGCTCCATGAGTAAATATTATGCGGGGCATACAGGGTAGACATACATTTTTCAGTAACTCAAAGATGATATAGCTAATGGAACGACGTCAGACATGCCAGGCGCACCATCGAGACCAAAGTACGTACTCCATATGTTCTCTGATGTATGGAAACTTAGTATCTGTGTGTCCGTCCACAATAACTTTGGACCAGGCTGCCGAGCCATTCGAATGTGAAGGCATATCGCCGTCAACGTCGAATGCCCTTTTTCTAAGATAACTTGCGCATCGCTCGATGCTGTCCCGTATCCGAAGGTTGGTGTAGATGATACCGACATGGTCAGCGCGGCTTTCCCCTCCTTCTTGTCTCGCTCTGTAATCCCTCGACAGCGCTATATGATGCTCGGCAAGCACGCGGCGAGATATTCTTGAGACGAGCATTCGCCGCATGAACGAATCTAGACGATCCGGGGTGAGGTACGGCGATGAAAGCGACAGGCCCAGAGTCAGCTTCGGAATGGCCGTAGAGCTGAAAAAGGTAAACATGACGCGCATACTACGGCATAAAAACGTAAAGCTTACTGCTCATCTAACAGCGCCCGTAAGAATTTACAGAACGCTTCGTTCTCGGCCAAAGTCGTTACTTGAGGGAAACGACGGAACCTGCGGGACCCAGTTAAACTCTCCGCTCATGGCTGAGCTTTGGCAGGCCGAGAGAGAGAGCTGACCTGTCAAAAGCGGACCAGTACAACTAGGGGGACATAGTCAAGAGTAGCCTGTGATGCCATGAGGAGGCACATACCTCGTAAACCTTGGCCATTCCTTCAGACGTCACCACAATGTACGGCAATGCCTGCATATCACGTAGCCTGTGCGCTATACGGACGGGGAGTTCGGTTCTAACATAGTTCGCACTCTGCGCGCGGTCGATCAGCCCTCCAGGACAAGTCGTGGAATTGACATGTGACGTACTGTGATGAGACGCTCCTCGTTCATAGACCTGCCGAAGAAAACCTGGCAGCATTGTGAGAATGGATTTCGCCACGCGCATTGCGGCGACGCACGAGCTGCCTCAGGGTCAACCGCTTTGTTTCCTTGGCAGCATAGAGCTCGAGCTGCTTGTTGGCGTAAAAGTGCAGGGCACTCGAAGCGTAATTCCTGCGGGCCAGGACAGGAGGGTGTCTACAGGGGATTATGCATCTGGAGAGCATAGAAGGCGAGGTCAAGGATGGCGACCATGACATTATACGAGCGGTGAGGCTCGGTTGTAGTGGGGGGACGACCGAGTCATGGGCGAATCTCCTGCTCTTGGTTATTCGCCCTCTCTCGCCTGCACCCCGCACAGGCGCCAGAGATGGAAGCAAGGTCACACCAAACAAAGGCAAATATAGATCACTCTCGTGTCACGGTGTGACGGCACGCGTTCGCTCCTACCATGGGCGTAACAGGGTCAGTCCCCGGATATGTTGCTGGAAAATAGCTAGTAATTACGCTGTTGTAGACTTGCGCGGTGGGTGAACGCCCCCACCACAAGCCTGGACCTCATCAGCCAAAACATCGCTCGCAACCATCAGGTGCGCTTCCCACTGCCGTAACACACCCAATTCACTCATCTCTGCTCAATAGGGCCAAGCGCGGGGCAAATGGCACTTGAGCGTAAAGTCGTTTCGCTCGACTCTGTCGGCTATTCCAGGGTTCCAGGTCCACTCTGAACGAACTATGTGCGCTCTGACCATGAACGGTACGCCTCACCCCATCCCTGCCCCGCTATAACGTAAAACGGCCTGCCCCGCAGACAACGTCTTCGTGCTGGTCGAAGACCCGGTGGCGCCCTCGCGCGCCGATCTCCTTGCGCAGCAGCTACCCGAGGGGCAGACCCCCATCCCGCTGACGGGCCCAGGCGCCCCCAAGCACTACTGCAAGACGTTCCTCACCCTCAATCCGCCGGGCGCGCTGGAGCAGCTTCTGTCTCAGCTCCGTGCACGGTGGGCCTCCGTGCGGCAGACGTCTGGCGCAAATCAGCTGAGCCACACAGCCGGCCAGCAGCTCACGGTGGACGGCCTCGTCTACTCGATCGGAACCGACTTTGTCGTCCGTGCGGGGAACGTTATCCTCGCGGGGGGTGCCGTCAAAGGTATGCTTCTGGAGGTGCGCCTGAGCCTGGTGTTCGTAGAAAGCATGCTGATATCACGAGGTATACAGGCTGAGTACCTCCCTCTAACCGCGATGCATCGCAGCACCGACGGTACCATGGAGCTCCTGACCAATCTGCTCGTCTCTATCCTCCCCAATATACCCGACGCTAAGACAGCTGCGGTAACAATGAGTGATTCCATATGGGAGGAAGTCCTGTGGGACCGAGAACAAGAAGAAGAGGAGCAGGCGAATCCAAAACCGCCGGAGACAGACGACATCAACAAAGTGTTTGTAAGCGGCGATGAGGACATGGTGACCAGCAAAAAAGGCGAATGGAGTGGCGTAGATCGCGACCGACGTTCTGCCTTTCTCATCATCGGCGCTCTCAAGTCAGAAGGGCTTTTGTAGATTATAGCATCTTAGTATATGTGACAAAATGGGCATACAGGGTACGTTGATACTAATGATGGATACATTGTGAAAGCGATGCGACGCCCGCAATAGTAAATAATGCAGCAAAGTAATCGGTACAAGATACGGATGACCCCTACTTACTTAGGATGGATGAATGTGGAGATATGTCTGGAGAAGTACTGACGGGTTCGTTTACATGTCGGTAAGGCTCAGCTTGGCGAATAGTTCATCGTCATCATGTTCAGCATCTTTAGCACCCGTGGTCAACTTCAAAGGGGTGGGTGGGTCGCCCTTATTGAACATCTTGCGCCACTCGGGGTTGTAGGGGTAATTGCGGAGGCTTCCAGCGGGTAGGCCCGCTAAAGGAAGATAAGAGTCAGGGTGATCGTTAATATCGGTAAAAACTTACAGCTTCCCAGCCACGTCTCGATCCCCTCGCCGAACGTGAGGTCCAAAACGGGGACTACGTCGCTCGCAAGGCCCGTTTCTTTGAGGTTAGTCAACAGGTCGTCAATGTACTCTCTCCCTTCTCCAGAATTGAGACCCATGAAGGCCTCGATGACACCCAGGACGTCCCTGATACGGAATACGCCGCACTGGGCAACGCGGAACCTGTACCGAATATCCTTCGACACGTGAGGTACATACTCGACTTTGCGGAAGACGATGTGCGTGCGGCCTCGCGTCGGGTCGCGCTGAAGTTGCAGAGCATTTATCAGAGCGGCGGTATTCGCATCATGGCTGCCATCGCGCCATTGAATCCACTCTGCCCCACGAAGAGCAGCATCTATGTCGGTCTTCTTGAGCTCCTCAACCCGCTTCAAGCTTGCGGCCATTTCCCTGCAGTGCGTCAGTCAATGCTTTTTATAGTGCAATGAGGGACCTACTTGCAGGAGGCCCTGTAGACAGTGATCAGCGGGTGGAGAGTACAGAGATGAAAGTAGATACTCACTTGTGTAGCGGCCAGTTCTTCTTCTGACATTCCCTACTGCAGTAGTATATGTGTTTACATTGCGCGCACTGGAACAGCTTCTTCTCCGGTTCCCGTGCAGCGCACGCCCTACACTGTTTCGCCCTGGCATTGTCGGCCTTGAAGGAAGTCTTGCGCGCGGTAAGCCATTTGTCACCACCTAATGCGTCCACAATCGGGCTTCGAGGAAGATGAGGCCTCATGAGCCACTGTGCGATCTTCGCATCTGGGATGGCGCGAGGGTTCTTGCGGAACCATTTGACACACCACTCCTCCTCGGCCTTTGCTTCGTCAATCTCGCCGCGCATCCGATAAACGGCTGCTAGAGATGTGCGTATCTCTATGAGCAGAGAAAGGTGCTCTGCACCAGAGATCCCAGAAGAGGGTATCTGGCGGAGGACACGCTGGAGCATGGCCTTCGTGTCGTCACCGTGAATGCCGGCCAGGGCTTGAGCATGTCCTAGCGTTCCAAAAAGTCCTCTATGAAAGCATGTGAGTAGCTAGTCACGTCGTACAGTTTATAACTCACAGGTTAGCCTTCCATACTTTTTCTTCTGTCCCTAGCTTGTCTATGTCTGCCGCAAGAGAAGCCTTGAGGAATGGGATCGCTTCGTCCGGACGGTCGATGTTCGGACTCCTGTTACTAATGAGGATATGTACGTATGTATAAAGAATGGGAGTACTCACATGAGGTGATGACAGAGTTTTTGTCGCGCATTGCCGAGCTGATAGGACGCGTTTCGTCAGGAAAGTCGCATGTATGAGCCGAAAATGCATACCATGAAGTATTTGGCTGACTTGGATTCTTGATGGGCGAGAATGTGTCCGATAGTACGCAGTTGCTCTTCTGTGCTCTCCTCGAGACCGCGAATGAACATACGCAAGGCCCATATACATTCTTCGAGGATGTCTTCTAGTACTGCATGGCGTGACAAAGGTGAGTCGCAGAAGGTCGGAAGGGAGGGTCAGACAAACCATCCTCGACTCTGACAAAATAACTGTACTTGAAGAGATTTGGAAGCATGGAATTGTACGCGAGAGGCTCGGATAGGACGACTCGCTTGCCTCCAAGCTGCATATTGATTAAGCCTATTTCTCCAGGGCCCTGCTGAAGCAGATCAGGGAGACGTTCGGCATCGGACAAGACATTTTGGATTGGAGGAATTTTATCTTGAGGAACCCTGATGCCTTGAAGATGGGCCTTGGGCGTACGGAGTGCTCCTGACATACTGTTGCTGCGAAAATGGAGAGGGCGACCGTTATTAATGAGGCGTGACGGTGTGACGTGTCGCGAATGGTCGCGGCATTGTGACAGGACGACTCTCTGTTTACACATCTTCAGCCTCTTGCTCCCCATGCCTCCGAAACGAAAGAACCCACCCGATAATGCTGCACAACCACCCACGAAGCGAGTCACAAGGAGTCGAGGTGCCGCTGCACCTCAGCCTGTCCCGCCTTCGCGCGCACCAAGACGCCAACGGGTTACCAAACCAATAGTAGAGGTGGAATCGGACGATGAGGATGGGCCTGCAGATGCACCCTCTGGGCCGACTCGTACCACAAGGTCTAGAGCGGCGATTCCTGCCACTGTCAAGACCAAACCCAAGGCAGCTCGCAGCACTAAGGCTCAGAAGGCCATAGCTGCGCCCCAGCCTCTTCGTAAACGAGGTCGGGCACCCACGAAGAAGCAGCCAAATGTCGCCATAGAGTCAGCGTCAGAGCATCCTGAGGCCACGTCTTCCAAGGTCACTATTGAGGCCCTCCATGCGGCCGACGACGACTCTGAGCCTGATGAGCTTCTGCTCACAGCTCCGAAGAAGGCCCTGGCCCGTCCAGCGACACCACCGAGAAAATCGGTGGCCACTACAGCCAAAGGGACCCCCAGGATGATTCTGGACGCCGTAGAGGTTCCTACCCCATCGAAGAAGATGAGAGATATACAGAATATCGTATCTCCCAGGGTCACATCGCCTGCCAAGGCGTCTTCCGTCAAACGATTCCCACAGCGAGAGACGACACCTACACGACCGAAGACTAGTGTTCAAACCTCGTCAGTGCTCCCTTCATTACACCCTCCGCGAACAGAAGACGCCGCGTCCCCACCCCCTTCGCCCAAGCCACTTCCTACTACTCCAGCCAAATCCCCTAGAAAACGGAATGACGTAGCTGCACCTCAAGTTTCGCCGAGTCGATTGCCACGAGCATTACCCTCAAATCTATACCCAGCCCTCAACGCACAGAAGCGGGCGACACTCAAAGCCCTACATGAGATTTCAGTGCTACCACAAGGGGATAGTGAAGACGACGATAATACTGAGCCTTCTGCGAACACCGCTGCATTCAACCAGCTGCGCGGCTTACTCACTGGCACAGTAGAACGGGGCGAGGGCAACAGCTGTATGGTCATTGGCCCGAAGGGGAGTGGGAAGACCCAGGTGAGCTCTCAGCATTTGCGGCCAGGCTGTCTGTTTACACGGTTCCAGCTTGTAGAACGCGCTATATCGACACTGCCCGAGGCGCCCATAGTCATCAGACTGTCCGGCTTTGCGCAGACGAACGATCGTCTAGCAATCCGGGAGATTGCATGGCAGCTCGCAGAGCAAACTGGCCAGTCGCTACTTCCTCCGGAACAAGATGAGACGGTCCAGGACGATGAGAACCCATTCATAGAGCCAAACGCGGAAGTGGCGGTGACATTACCTCCACCATCGCATCTCCTTGCATTAATATCCATGCTTCCTACGCTACCGCGTCCCACCATCATCACCCTTGATGGGTTCGATCTCTTCGCTCTTCATGCTCGCCAATCCCTTCTGTATTGCTTGCTGGATACTGTTCAAAGCTGTAGGGCAGTTTCAGGAAACAGAGGCATCGCTGTTGTGGGTGTGACCACCCGGGTAGAGACGATCAACATACTCGAGAAACGAGTCAAGAGCCGATTTTCCGGGCGAATCATTCGGACGGCAGGTCTACCCCTGTTCGACAATTGGATTGGAGCAGCGCGACACGCGTTATGTTCGCCTATTCAAGACGAGAGCGAATGCGACTGGTCGAACATGTGGAATGCCTCCGTAGATAGCTTCCTGCATGACCAACAAGTTGTCAGACTATTGAAGGAGACATTCACGCTAACGAAGGATATTCGTGTGTTGGGTAGATTGCTGGTGCGTTTCAAAATGAATGCTAACTCAATGTCAACTCAACTTTATGGCCAGGTGGCGACTGTTATTGCTCTGAAGCCATCCTCCCCTGCGCTGTCGACGTCAGAGCTGGCTGCTGCTGTGAACAAGCAACGTTATCCACCGCGCTTCTCCTTCCTTAGCTGTACGCTACTCCATCATGCTGATAACGTCGATTGACTGAATTTTCACTTGCAGCGTTGACTTACCCATCCATATGCTTACTGATCGCCGCTGCGCATGTTCGAACATCCGGTCATGAGACGTTCACCTTCGAAATGCTCCACGACGCGTTCCAAGATCAAGTCCGTACATCGATGTCCGCCCCCGTCACGGTCGATGGCGGCGGTATAGGTATGGTGCGATGTAGCCGCGATGTTCTTTTTGGGGTGCGCTCTCTCTTCAATAACCACTAACTCTTAACTTATCGCAGTACATATCAGGCGTTCGAGAAGCTGGTATCCCTCCAAGTGTTCGTAGCGACAGCTTCGGCCGCGGCTGGAATAGGCAAGGAGTTCATGAAGTATCGGTGCGATGCTGACCGCTCCGAGATCAAGGATGCCGTAGACAAGACTGGCCAGTTGAGCTTGAAAAAGTGGCTAACCAAGGCACAATGATGGGAAGTTGGATTTTGCGGACAGAATACATGGATTTCAGGATGCTAGTGCAGTATATGCGAACCTCGCCGGAGCTCGGACAGTTTGTCTTGTATATTAATTTCTACAGAAATATATGACGTGAGGAGTCATATTTTGGTTTCATGTCTTCGTCCTCAACCTCAACGCTCTAGGCTCGTACTATAACGCTACGATCTTCCACCTTATAATCTCCCAACTAGCCCCAACGCCACAATGGCCATAAAAAATGCTTCATTTTCGTGGTGCTCGGGAATGTGGGTACTGGAGGCATTATCGACACATATCTGGGGAACCTCAGCAAGCACATATATGCCGGGCTGAGCAGAACAGTCAGTCTTAGCCCATTACACCCATGTTCAGCACAAGTACTGCAATTATGGTAACTTACTAGTGATTCGGATATACCAATATGATTAGGGTGGTTCGTAATCATAACGTCCATCTTAGCATCCGATTGCATTTGATATGGACTTTATAAAAATATTTAGGAGATAGGCTCCACTACATATGGCCGACACAATGGAAGTCGGTGACCTGTAAATAACGTATGACCTCCATTCCGTTGACATGTATCTCCCGCGCCCGTTTGAGGACGTCCTGCCATCCATCAATATTCCGAGGCGGCACCAGGCAGGTTTGAAGATGCACCTTGCCCAGGGTACCTAGTAGGAGCTTGCAATAATGGCCTCCGTCGACGAATCGCAAAAGGACTCGGAATCGGGAGTCGAGGTATAGATTGTCTAGGTACTCGAGTGCTGGGCCGTCGGCGGGAGGAGGAAGTGTTCAAGCAGAGGCGGAATACCCAAAGGTAAAGTTGCACATTGCCAAAGTTTTCGTATACTTGAGAATTACGTGCAATGTCTCTAGATGTGCCCGTCGGTCGGGCGAGAGTGATCTTGGAGCAGGATTATTGAGGTCCGCGTTGAGGTTTTCATAACGAGGGAAAGTTCATGAATATATGAACGAGTAGATGGGGCCGCATCCAGAAACGCTAGCAGGTCCGAATCCTGTAGGGGAGGCGGGATGTGATGTGGCCCTCTCCTTGGACGCGAAAATCGACGACTCTGAAAAGAGAGGAACGCGCTATCTCCAGCCACCCATGTGCACGACGAAAGTGTCTTCTTGTCCAGGTTCTCCATGATAAAGTACACCAGCTCGACAGACAGGGAGACGGCGATCTCAATAATCGCTTCCAGGGCGGGCTGAGTCAACCTGTAAATTCATCTCTAGCGTTGACTTATGGCCCAGCTGGCTGCGTAAAATGTCAGAAATATCACCATTATGTTTCAATGCTGTCTCTTACATGACAATACCGGTGAAACCGTCCTATAGCGTAAAGCGGCGGGTAGTCAAGTTAGTGAAGCGCCAAAATAGGATGTTTCGATCGTTGGAACGAGCAGATAGGTAGTCCGCACTGGCTAACACGACGCCGAAGGTCTAGGTGCGCCTCAGCTATTCTTACAATAATCAGCTTATTATCCTTACTCACAGTCTATGCCAGCATGTGAATGACGATAAATATGCCGCCTGCAAAATCTAACACAAACTTCGGACGAGCGATAGCCTACACCCAAGACGCGTGCCTCCAGCACCGGAACATCGCTGCTGGAGGAGCAAAACTCAGCTTAGAGCGTCCAGAACGACTACATGCTGTGAACATAGGCCTGGCTGCGCTTTATGCTCGTCTCGAAGAGGCCGCGTCCGGCCGACAGCCCGCCCCGAAACCCAAGACTCGTAAATCAGCAAAGTCAACCAACGCGAGCTCATCAACGCCATTCACCATCGTCCGAAGTACCAAGTCTCTAGCCGAGATTCCTTTGCATCCAGCTGCACGAGACGTTCTGCACATCAAGACCGAGGACGAAGAAGAAGAGAGGGCGCTGACATATGCTGAAACACTCGAGCTCTGGTGCAAGGAGAGTCGACAGAAGATCGTTCAGAGGCAGCGAGAACTACCTAACAAGCTGGAGGCGGATCTGTATCGTGAGTTGTACTAGTCTTTGGTGTCACTGTGCGTCCTCAATCACCACCTTGCAGTGTGTCCGAAGTCAATTGACGCAATCAAAGCTGCCCTAGGCACAGTGTGTGAAGCCATCGATGATGTTGCAGCAAGCTCCCAGGATCAAGCTGCAGGAATTGGCACTCGAGCGTTCGTAGCCGTTCGACCTCCCGGCCATCACTGTGTTTCCGTATGTTGGTCTTTCACACGATGGCGGGCCCTACTTACTTGGTTCATTGGTCGCAGGGTGCTCCTGCTGGGCTCGGATTCGTAAACAATGTCATGGTAGGAGCGGTACATTGTAAATCAGTCTCCCCTATATCCCTTGTCTGCATTATTAACTCAAGTTACATAGCGTTTTACCAACATGGATACACTCACATCGTGATCTTCGACACCGACCTGCATCACGGTGTGTTGATATCAATGATATCGTTCGTCCCTCCTTATCTAAACATACTGTAGGCAATGGAACGCAGCAAATTGTTCAGCAGATCAACGAGCAGCGCGCAAAAAGCAAGACAGGACAGGAGAGCCGTCCTATCATGTTCTTCGGGAGCATGCATGACATCAAGTCCTATCCGTGTTCAGTACTTATTTTATTCGGAAAGTGATTGAATTCGTGATTAACAAGGTTTATACGCAGGACCAGAAACCCGGCACCACAGCAGCAGCTTTACTGTGTCGTTCTGGTGAGGATGGGCAATGGATCGAGAACACCATGATGGTGTCGTGGAACTCGGAGGATGAATTTTGGAAGGCCTACCACGACAGGTACGGCAGGCTGATCACGCAAGCCCAACGGTTCATTCAGACGACGAAAGCCTCTCCAGACAAAGTTATGGTGCTGATGAGGTTCGTGCACACCCCTTAATCCTCGTGTGTGGCTGACGCGAAGCGATACAGTTGCGGATTTGCGGCTTCCCTGTACGAAGACCCAGCCGTGACATCGCATGGAATGCACGTTCCGACGGCCTTTTATGCAAGGTTCGCACGCGACGCTGCCGCCTTCGCCGATCGCGTGGCGGAAGGCAGACTTGTGAGTGTGCTTGAGGGAGGATACAGCAACCGTGCTCTCATCAGTGGGGTCATGGCCCACATGGCGGGACTGGCCACCGATAAGAATGAAGCACAAGAAGATTGGTGGAGCGTAGAACACCTTGCGGAGGTGAGTGGACCGTCTCGTCTAAGGAGCCCAGTAAAGCTGAACTTGAATATGTCCTGTGAAGGCGGAAAAGCTCTTGAAGAAGCAGCCAGGCCGCAAGGCAAAAGCTGAAATACTCTCTAACTGGCTTGGACGTACGAAACAAGTTGCAAGCTGTCTCAACGAGCCCCTTGATATGAAGGGCGACTCAGTCGTACTCGAGGTCCCTCCTCCTGAGCCTACACTCAAGCAAGTTGAACACCCGCTCGCACTTTCCGCCGACTCTGTTTCTAAGGCAAGGCCGTCCAAGCGTGCTGCTGCCACTGAGTCACCCGTATCCAAAGCAAAACGCGCCAAGCAAGGTGTAGCTCCGTCTTCCTCCACAGGTACCACTCCCTCACCGCACAGTGGGCCCTCAATTGGTGCACTGTCTACCTCATCGGCGAATACTTCAGGTATGCAAATTCTGATATCGCATGTATCTCGCCTAACGTTCATGTCAGTATCCACGTCGCAGCAGCCTATTCCGTCATCGAGCGCAGACAAGCCAGAGGCTTCGACCTTGTCACCAGGTTCTGACGTCCGTAACACTTACGCGGAAGTGTCGGCCTGCCTCGCCGCCCTTCTCTCGCTAGTTAACGCCAACGCCTCTACCTCTGCCTCCACATTCTCTCCCGCTTCGTCCACGATAACGCGTGCAATTCGTCCCTTGCGCGGTTGCATCGCGCGACTGGAGCGTATCCTCGGAGATCGCACAGCGCTCCTAGAAGCGCTGGCTGTGCTTGAGAAGCTGCTGGAAGAGGCGCACCGTGCGTGCGGGCCCTTGAAGGGCGAACTTGAGAGCGTGGACCGCGCGATGTATGATCTAGAAGGCTCTGTCCTTGATTTGAGAGCCCTCTGTTCAGACTCGTAGGTTGCTTATTGTCAGCCAGATATCTATAGGCGTAAATATATATAATACAACGTGTAATGCGGTAGAGTACATACAAGGTCATTTCTTGGTATCTTAACAATGCTAGTGGTTTGGCAGCTTGAAGTTTGCAACCGAACTTTCCAACAGTGATGAACTCTTCAATATCAACAACCTATGATACCATGACACGTGCGTGCAACGCGTATCATATTTGAAGTTCATGGCAGCGTCCAGGAAAACATGCATCAAGTGCTTGAGTTTCAACAAGCAAACTAGTCGATTGCCACGCGTACGTAGCCAACGATTTTCACACAGCGTTTGGACCAATATTTCGTTCGCCACATGTTTGTTACATTTGTTGACCTGATACATAGTTCACGATGCTATACATACTGATGCTATACATAATTGGGTTATATGATAGATGATGCAACCGTTTAGTTGACAGCGTCGTAGGCACCGATGTTGCGCTCGTGAGCTGCAGAAACGCAATTATCAGAACCTACATCCATATTTCGGTCAGGGAAGACCTACCGTGGCGCTTGGCCTTCTCGCGGTCAACATAGTCAAGACCCTTACTCTCGACCATACGGTCAACGAAGGCCCCGGCGAAACCAGCACTGATAACGGTTCAGCATTATGACAGTAGGCGTCGATGAGACATACTCACAGGAGCTCCTTTGCCTTAGCGTGGTTATCTGGCTTGCCGTTGCGCTCGCAGTGCTGCTCGTAGGCCTTGGCCGCCTCGTAGGAGGCAGCAGCAGCAATCAGCTCGTGAGAGAGCTCGGCCTTGTGGGGAGCGTTGGTGACCTGGTAAGATTGACCACGTCAATCCTGGACCTAGGCCACCTATTGGGCGTAGCTGTACAAACCTGGTTGTAGGCCTGAGCCTCATCAGAATCGTGGTCGAACCAGCCCATGGTGATATATGTAGTGGGAGAGTAAAGTGGTGAGAAGAAGTGGGTGAGTTGAAAACTAAATAGAAGGGGAAACGATGGGGTTTATATATCTATTCATGAGCACACCCGTTGATGTCATGGCCAAATAAGGGCTCCCACCGGCTGTGCGGGCAAGGACATAATCATAGCCACGTCTGGTTCTGACAGCCACTGCCATCGATCGTGGATCTCCACCGAAGGCCGCCGACTCGGAAAGACGCATGAATACATAGTGTAAATATTTTTCATGAGAAATAGAAAAACCGCAGCGATCCAGTCCGCTTCCGCACTCAGCCTCCGCAACAGCCCTCTCGCACAGCAGCCAGCGCAGCACATTCGCCGACTGCGATGGTTCTCCCATCACTGCCCATGACACGATGCGACCTCGTAATAAATGACCCAATCAAGCTTCGGCGAGCGGTCATCCGGATATCTCCTACAAACTGTCTATGCTCTCTTGTTCAATACGTGAAGCTGAAAGCGGCTTGAACGGCTGCATCGCTATAGTCTGCACTACTTAGAGGCCCAGATGATGTTGTCAAGGGCCCGGGGTCAGAAACATTGGACAAAGTACATTCAGCTACTTTCCCCTATCTACTAACCGAGCCAGTGTGCTGATGATCCCCAGGCAAGGTAAAACGATGCACGATAACGGCATAGTACGCAAAGCCATCCATCAGGGCGGTGGTTTCACAACTTGGTTCTGACTGATGACTGTTGTATGTGAGCGAGTTCAGGTGTTCACTTGATTTTATAGCCTCAGTGAACAGTGAGGCGGAGTCCGAGGTGGAATTCGCATAACTGTAAGTAACGACGGACGTGATACGAAGTTACAGCTTGCAAATTAATTTATAAAATCTACGACTCACCTGACATCTGACCGATTCTATGCATCGTGATTCGTGAAAACTAACGACACGCATCGGGCGCCTTTGGGGGAAGGCCTACAGAGTCGAGACACGAGAAGGACTAATATAGCACAGCAAAGTTATCTAAGTAAACAGCTTCGGGAGAGCCGTGGTTTGAATTTGTAATATTCTCTCTTCTGAAGCAGGTGTGGACCGAAGTGATGGACGAGGAGGCCTACATGTGTTGCGTGCAGGCAGACGGAACGCGTCAAGCAGAAAGGGCCCGGGAAAGTAACGCGGTGTGACAAGGGACGTGACTGCCGTGACGACGGCGACTGCCGTGACGTAGTGATGGAACTGTGGAGGTGGCGGCCGGGTAGCACACTCATGTCCACTTTACCATGTCAATGTCCCTGATACTCGCAAATAATTTCGATGAATCTTGAACATACAGACGATACAACACCAGTGGGACGTACACTACCAGATGATCTCTTCCGGGACTATGTGGACGAGGCGTAAGTAATTATAAACATCCGCGAATGTGGTGCGCTTAACTTGTCACTGTTGTAGACATATGCGTGCTTTTGCACAGGCTCTGACCTTGGATGAGAATGCTGGTACGTCAGAAGAAGCATCAAGTCCTCAGGCCCTTGCATCCCCTACGCTCGGGGCTTATCCCGGTGGTCATCGGGTGCGGAAGGTGTCCGCGCTCTCCGACTTCGCGCCCGTGAACCAAAGGATCAAGAGGTGTGCACTCGCAAGCCACCGTATGCTATGGCGGAGTGCGTAATAACAATTACTAGATCGCGCAAGAAGTTGTGGAGAAACGCCAATAGTAGCAAGAGACAAGAATGGCTTTTTGTCCTCATGAGATGGCCGTTACTAGTGCGGATCCAGTTCTTCACCCTCTATCTGCGACCTCTGACCCTAATCGCATAGACCCTCATCTTCCTATTTATTGCCGCCGAGTTTGGCATGTATGTTATCATTCGGCAGCTAGTAAACACGAAGGAGTGGTTGATAGCATGTATGTCATTCGCAATCACCTATCTCTTACCCATTTCTGAACATGCATGCAGGGCGTGGGCGTAAGGGCGTATTACGGAGAAGACTTCGTAGTGCCCGTACTTACGAGGTATGTGTTATATTTGAAGAAGAGTATACGCTATTACATTAACATCCTCGACAGGAATGGAAGGACGCCGCTCTAGCGTTGGACGAGTACCTACATTTTGACGAGTGGAAGACTGTCGACGAGGACCCGTACTATGATTGGAAGCTCGTGCGGAAGGTGGGGCGTTGTGTTACGAAGCAGCCCTTCGAATTGCCGTCTGAACATGACTGACAGCTCTGCTACAGGTCCTACGTACACTAAGCAACCTAAGAACGAGGAACGACGCAAGAGGTGTTCTTGGGGTGCTCGAGACTTGCGTGAGAACAAACTTTGCTGGTGTCGACTCTCCTAGGTATGCTTTTTCCTCTGTCTGCTCAAGTACATTATTTAATTTTGCATCAACCTCAGACTGTACAGCGAGGTAGATCATATTGCAATCATTAAGCCACACATACTGATGGCATTTGCCAGACATTTCATCGCACAAAAGACCTCATAGAGAGTAAGACCCGTCCATTCTTCAGACCGTGCAGCTGTTGATGAATAGACATCTTCAGCTTATGTGACGGAACAAGAGAGAGCACTACAGTTTATTCGTGATACCCCGGACCTATCAATCGAGGAGAAGAGGAGATTTTTCAAGAACGCGAACACCAACCTTGGCACGACTGCACTCTGTCTCTCAGGCGGTGCCACATTCGGTTACTGTGAGTTCACTTTGGACGAAGATTCTTCTGCAGTACTGACATTGCACAGACCATTTCGGTGTCGTAAAGGCATTTCTAGATGCTAATCTCCTCCCTCGCGTAATATCCGGAACATCCGCGGGTGGCCTTGTCGCAGCTTTGGTGTGCACGCGCACTGATGCAGAGCTGAGAGAGCTCCTGATTCCGGAACTTGCGAACCGCATCACTGCTTGCGAGGAGCCCTTCAAGGTGTGGTTCAAGCGCTTCTGGCACACGGGTGCACGATTCGATAGCGTTGCATGGGCTAAGAAGGTCAGTTGGACCACCTTTAGAAGAGTAAAATCCGTCATTGACATGGGATAATCAGTCCACGTTCTTCACTAGAGGTTCTATGACATTCCGCGAAGCGTACATCCGAACTGGGCGTATACTGAACGTTTCTGTTATCCCAGCAGAGCGTCACTCGTGAGTGTGGAGTGTAGCTAGCTTCGACTATGCTCTGACCTTGTATAGTCCGACAAAGCTTCTCAACTATCTAACTGCTCCTGATACCGTCATCTGGAGCGCACTCCTCGCCTCAGCGGCTGTACCAGGAATCCTCAATCCCGTCGTCTTGATGCAGAAGCTGAAGGATGGCTCACTTGTACCATGGAACTGGGGCAGCAAATTCAAGGACGGATCGCTGAGGTTTGTTCCCGTGTCACATGACGTATGCCGTTGTTCACCTCGCGCTCAGAGTCGACATTCCTGTCCAGTCCCTAAACCTCTACTTCAATGGTAAGCAGTTATATTGTGGCTCATTTGCGCACCGAAAGTAACACGAATGCGAAAGTCATGCACCCTGTTGTGTCTCAAGTAAATCCTCACGTTCATTTGTTTTTCTTTGCTCCACGTGGTTCCGCCGGGAAGCCTGTAGCAACTCGTAAAGGCAAAGGTTAGTGCAAAAATAGAGTTATATGCGCATTTGTTGAATTTTGTTAGGCTGGCGAGGAAATTTCTTGTTGGCGGCGGCTGAGCAGTGGCTCAAGTTAGAGCTGACCAAGAACTTCAAGGTAATATACCGTCCACACGGATTCGAGGAACTTGCGTAACTTGCTTTCACAGGTCATTCGTGATCTTGACCTGCTGCCACCCATCCTAGGCCAGGACTGGTCCAGCGTTTTTCTGCAGAGATTCGATGGTACAGTAACGTAGGTCACTCCTCTCATGTATCGTCTTCGCAGCTGACGCCCTCATCTGCGTAGCATTTGGCCTAGAACACGATTCAAGGTGTGTTCTATGACGCATATACGGCAGATCTTGTACTGACCATATATCCTAGGACTGGATTCGGATTCTGAGCGACCCAGACCCACCAGAATTAGAAAGAATGATGCGTGTCGGCCAATTAGTGACATGGCCCAAGGTATGCATATCGTTTGTATTACCAGGGGCTCACACTGACTACAACCTATCTCATAAGCTTCACATCATCGAGAACCGATATCGGCTTGAAAAACAAATCTTACTCGGGCGTCAAGGAGTTCGAAGAGCAATGCGGACAAGAGCGCACGAACGCAACGAGCAAGAAGTTACTTCCGAACCTCGGGAACGGCTTCCACTGCCGGTCACTGGTACAAATCTCATCGTACCAGGATTGTCGATAAGCCAAAGCCAGGACTCCGCCATGATCCTCGACTCTGACACCGAAGTCGATCTTGTCAATAGACATTCAAGGAGTCATAGCAGGCGCCACAGTCGGAGATCAAGCCACAATCCTGGCAGTTCTTCGAGAGCATCTGGACTCGCTTCACCGGACCTCCGCCGCTCACTTGCCAGTCGCCGGTCGTGGATAACTACGCAGGAAGACGGCGATAGCGACGATGATATTCCCGATGTCGACTATGGCACCGCGCCGCCAGATCCTCCCCCGGTACGGGAAGGCAGCCACGAGATTTCACCGGCACAGTCACCCCTCTCCCAGCACAGTAGGCCGTCAAGTCCGTCGACGTTGTTAAAGCGGCTGCGCACCGCGTCGTTCTCGCCATTTGCGACCATGCGGAGAGGTAGCCGGATATTCGGAGGTAACGCCGAGAACGGTGTGGCGCACGAGGCGAACTCGAACGTGGTGGCTGCAAGCAGCGAAAGTTCATCGGAAGACGATGACCTATCCATTCTTTCGCGAAGGACGTGGCGCCGTAGCAATGGTCAGGAGAGCTTCTCGGAGGACGATGAATACGACGGGAACGATACGCAGGATGCGTAGGCTTCCGAAATACTATATGTGCTTGCTCTTTCAAACGAAGAGAGCGTGATTATTTTCCATATACACTCGATTCGCGATACCTGTCCTTCTTTACTGGCTTGCGATACCATACCTGGCTGCTCCTAATAATAGGTCTCCTTACTCCCCACGTCAGATATGAGATATGTGATATGGGCCCAAGAGGAAATCAAGAAATTACAGCATTACATATGGTATACACCCTCTCTCTCGTTTGCCTACTACGCAAAGGTCGCTCTCGAGACAACCCCATAGAACTGCTGTCCCTGAAGGCTTGCGGTCTCGAGTTCTAGAGCAGAAGGTTGGCGTGAGCCATCGGGGCCGGTGACCGTACCAGCCCCCCAAGGTGAACCTAGAAGCGCGCTCAGTCGAAGGCTGGGGTGAGGAATGGTGGACTACGAACCTCCGTGTACTTCCGTCAAGTTAGTTAGTTGAGGGAACGCCTTCGCATATCCGAAGGGGACGTAGAGAATGCCGTGATGGGTGAGGGTAGAGATGGCGTTCGAGACTGTTGTTTCCTGACCACCGCCTACACCCGCCGTAGAGACAAATGCAGAGGCGTACTTTCCCGCAAGGGAGCCTTGTGCCCATAGCTGGCCGGTCGCGTCCCAGAATGTCTGTAGAACTTCAGGTCAATATACTATCGGATGGAGGATGTGCATGCTACGAACCTTCCATTGGGCTGGGAAGTTACCGAACCGCGTCGGTATTCCCATCAAGAACGCGTCGAATTGGGCGAGGTCGGCGGGGTTGAGGACGGGGTACGCCGGCTTTGGCGGTGCATACATCTTAGTGAGAACCTCTTGTGGCAGGGTTTCAGCGATCCTGCAGACATGGTAAGCAAGCTTCCAAAGGGCTAGTGTGAGAAAACTTCGATGCGTACTGGTAGATGGTAGCATTTCCGCCTGCCTTCTCGATACCACCCTTGACCGCTTCGGCCACTATGAAGGGAAGTGTCAGAAGAAGTGATGAACACAGCTCTCACACATGACTGACTTTGTGTAATATGTCCATACATGCTGTATATGATGATAGCAATTTTGGGACCCGTCTTCAAGTCCTGAGTCTTCTCATGCAAAGTTGCCGCGGAGGCCGCAGCGGAAGCGCGTGCGGGTGCTTGAGGTTTGGACGGCGCCTTCGAAGTTGAAGGTTTGTCGTCATCGTCGGCAATCCCACGAAGGCTTCTGCAGGGGAAACAAAAGACCATTGCGATAGAAGAGGCTGAAGGGTGCTAGGAGAGCTGAAACTTGGGTGACGGGTTGGGGCACTGAGGGAATTACCCAGCATACTGCACGCATTTTATACTGGGCGGCCAACCCTGTGCTTGTAAGCACCATCCAAGTGACCAGTTCGACTTAGGCGTTCTGTAAGCAAATGCTATCACAGAATACTGAACACGTCCTCACTTACCAAGGGCCAGCCCTTACGACGGCGGGCCTGAGAAACTTGATTCCATAAACGGTGCGTCCGTGCTGGAAGTCTATGATGATGACAAATGCCTACCGACACGATATGACATATCAGCATTGACTAGCGCGTCACCTGGATTACGTATGGCACCTGCGTACGAAGTTACTGTAGTCACTCGTGCAGTTTGGCAGGGGACCGAAAAGTAGATGGTCAAGGTATGCGATATGAAAAAGATATGTAACATGAATAGCCTCTACTGATTCTTCTTCTCAGCTGCGTTGAAGCCCTTGGGCGCGTCCAGCCGAACAGGCGATTGGATGCTCGCCAAAGAGGAAATGCCCAGGAATACGACAGGGAGGAGAACAAACAAGCCCACGATCAATGAGATGATCAAACCGGGTGTAAGAAGCTGGTACTTGCTCAAAACACCACCAGCAGGCGCCGCAGCTTTGCTTGGAGACGCAGGGCTAGGCTCGGCAACGAATTCCAGAGCAGGACCGTCCTCGAGGTCCTGGCGCGACCTGAGCATGGGGTTCCATCCTGCATACACGACCATATACTTGGAGAACGTCTTGGAAATGTTCTCAATGTCCGAAGCAAGCTGCGATTCTAGAGAGGAATGAGTGACCATGCCTTTCGTATACGAGCACACGATACGCACCCTGTTTCGCCATAATCTCCTTGCGGGACTCTGAGCTACCTTCAAGAGGAGCCATACCCATGCACACTACGTGCTTCTTATCCGAAGTATCTTCTAGGTGGGGTCCTACTTCGCCTGTCGATATGCTAAGTATCCGCGATCCGCAGCGTTTGGCAATAGCACCGGCTATGTCGAGGAAGGGGTTTTCTGTGCTGTCGCGCATGTAAGGTATCTCAAAGGAGAAGGGTGCTGAATTAATTGAACGGGCGATCTTGGAAGACGAAGGTAGCGAGCGGAGGTCGGAGGCGTGAAGCTGAATACCGCAGGTCAGGACTGTTCCGCAAGGGGTATGCATATATAGGGTAGATTACGCACCCCCATTTGGTCAACCAGCACTATAGCATCATGGTCGCAGATAGAGGAATCCGCAAGCAATCTCTCAAGGAAGATACCAGTGTTGGAGGATTTACCGACTGAAGCCAGGGCGTTCGAGCTGTTGGTGTTGCGAGGTTAAAGAGCGAACCATTGAGAGACCAATTGCGACCTACTTGTGTGACGACCACGCAACTATGGGGTGTGTCCCGGGGAATGCAAGAACGGTTTGCGCGAGAGCCACAGCGATGATAGCGCCGCGCACCATGGTTGGCAGAGGCAAGCAGTGAGCAAGTAAGGCTGCTCAATTCTTCCAGCTCGTCCGCTCATCAGCTCATCAGCTCGTCGGAGCCTGGTGCCGAGCGCCGCCG